>VMBQ01004643.1:0-79196 GCA_007657795.1 Dreissena rostriformis
TAATACACGGAAAAATATAAATGAGTCTTATGTCATGTGCGACGATAAATAGCTACACACCAGCCTGCGCATTCGCAAGGTTTCGTGGTCTAATCAGCGGACAGTGTACCTCCTTACAGTGTACCTCTGGAGCTACGAAGGCTGCTTATAGCATTAGACCCATTTTCGCATGACGCGGCTTAAATGAATGTATGAATGTACAGCTTGTCTAAGCTACGTCATTCATGCCGGAATTATTCAACAGGATAATGGCATTAAACGGTATAAGGTCGTTATACTTGTACCGGCACTGTACATGTAGTGCTGGTATGTATAAAATCAAATACTTAACTTGTAGACAAACGGTAAGTCTTAACTGCGCGTATGGACTTAAGCGGTCAGTACCTGCATAAAACTGGACCATGTAGATGTCGTTAGTCGCCGAGACGCGGGTTACGTTCCACTCCGCAGCACTCCTGTAAGTACAGATCACCGAGTTGTAGTGTGCCATATAAAACATACACGCACGCACGCCCACAAACACACACACACACGCACACACACACACACACACGCGTGCATGAATGTAATGACGCTGCCCGGTTAGCGGAGTAGTTGATACACGCGCTTCTCACCTAAGGTTCAATCCCCGTTTTATAGCACAAGACCACTCCAAAATGTAGATGCCTTTCTTAATGAAAATGAATAAAAAAAAAATGGAAACAAAAATAGCTCGAAATGCACCTATCTTAAAATTTCGTCCCAATTTTCGTGGGTCTAGAAAGTTAATTATGTACGAATGCTGGGACACACTCGGGGTCCTCACATAATGCAGCCTCAAGCGCGGAAGGACACGCACACTTACACACACACACACGCACACACACACACACACACACACACACGAATGATATAATGATGTATAACACAAATATGTGGCTACACGTATACAGGTTTGCCAATAT
The DNA here is from genome assembly GCA_007657795.1 of Dreissena rostriformis. Lineage (NCBI taxonomy): Eukaryota > Metazoa > Mollusca > Bivalvia > Myida > Dreissenidae > Dreissena > Dreissena rostriformis. The sequence goes on from VMBQ01004643.1 coordinate 945, forward strand.
AGGCCACTACTTAACGTAAAATAATGCGCCTTTCTCAATTCGATATCTGACGGGTAAATAACTTACCGTCCAAAGGGAGCCTCCACGAGGAAGGTGTAGTTGGCGTTGCCTACGAACGAGCCCTCGGGCTTGCACTTCAGGTAGCCGCTCAGGTCGTTATCGATGTACAGACCGTAGCTGCAAACGTGCAAGAAATTAAGTATCGCTCCGAAAAAAGTGGGCTTAATGCATGTGCGTTAAGTGCCGTCTCATATTAGCCTGTGCAGTCCGCGCAAGCTAATCAGGGACGAAATTTCCGCCTAAACTTGATTTTCGCTAAGAAGAGACTTCCTTTAAACGAAAAATACCATAAAAGCGGAAATTGTCGTCCCTGATTAGCCCTATGCGGACCTCACAGGCTAATCTGGGACGACATTTTACGCACAGCCATAAAGCCCCGTTTTCTCAGAGCGCGGATCAATTAAAAAGATCAGAGTTTATAGACTCACACGGCATGCGACTATAATTCTATAATTTTTTTAACGTCGGGTAATAGAAGAATTTAGAACGAAGAATGAATGCAAGTTATATCGAAAGCATGCATGCAATATATGTTGTTTTTTTTTTATCTGAATAAGGAAATTACCTAACGCGTTTAGATATAGCACGCGTTTAGATAAAGCATGGACCTTTACAACAAATAGGTTCCTGGATATAAAGAATTCCTAGATCAACTTTTCTTTTGAAATGTCCATTTCATGTGTTTATCGGCTTAATAATACTGAAACAAGCGTATTTCTTTTCAATTGGATTGAAATCTCGGAATAAACCGATTTGAGTTTATTTAAACTGTTGGATTATTATGGATTAAACCGTAGAAAACACTCACAAATCCGTCTTGGCTGTTCCATTCTTCAGTTCACAGTTGTCTGTTACATAGGACCTGCAAACAACAAAAATAAACATTCGGCATGTTATAAGAACCAGTTGGCGATTTTTTTATTACTAAAAAAACGGAATTAAATGCGTGTACGATAAAACTATAAAATTGTAATATGATATTACGAATCAATCAAACATGTATTATTTTTTTCATATACCGGGTATACAGCTTTCTCTGTTATGACCTTCCATAAATGAACTTCTATACAAAAAGAACTCGCTTGTCATATATACATTTCTCAAGTGTGTGAAACATTTTGTATTATGTCCCGCCATTTTACATACCTGAGAATTGCCTCAGTGCGACCGTTTGAACTGACGTCGGAGTTACTTCCAAAGCGTTCCGTAATGATGCGGCCATACACCGTCAAAATAACGTTACCTAAGGAGATACACGTATTAATTTTAACTCACACAACACAAAGTTAAATTGTGCCTTTAATCTAATTCAAAATACAATCTGCGATGAAAAAGCCGAAATACCTAACGGATTTGATAAAGAATGATTTAATAAACTCGTATTTCCTATTTATTTAGGAGAGATTTATTTGCTGCAAATGAGAGGAAAAAGACATGTTTCCGTTGGACATGGATGCCACTTTTAAACTTTATCTCAAAAGTCCATTTATGTTGAACTCAATTTACATAAATATACATAAGTATACAGGTTCACAAACTGTTGAATATGTTCTTAAGAGTTTAACGCTGTAGCAGTAATATTATTTTTTTTGTTACTCGCGTGACAGAATGAAAATGTCAAGTTTTTGCTAAAAAAACGCCGGTTACGTGGAAAAAATGAATCGAAATAGCACGTGTGCAAGTTCACGTGCTGGTTTATATGTTTGCAAGGTTTATTACTATATCATCAAACATTTTTGATAACGCGCGACAAAAGTTAAAAAAATGTCTTCTGCTTTTCCCCTAAAATATGGCCTTTTACCTGGTGATGTAAAAAAAGAACCAAAATAACGGTAGTTCACATGTTGGTTAATATGTTCTCAAAGTCTACTCGCTTCAGCAGCAATACTTGTCTAGCTAAGCGCGACTCAAAAATGATTAGAAGACGGAAGTGAAAGTTGCGGGCACGCAAATCTGACATTTAAATGAACATACAAGAGTCTAAATTGCGCTTATTCGCACGAATAGATTGTTGCGTTATATGATAACAAATGTTAAAGAATACATACATATCCCTATAAAAACACAATCGTGTAAGTAATATACCTGGCTTCCCGCTCTGAGGAGAGAGGTCATTTATTCTCGGGGTGTTGTACCAGGTGCCCTAAAATAATACCACTCAATATGAACGTTCTGGATTTAATGTAATCAGTGACTATCATAGACTAAACCGAAATATAGTCGATGTTTAAATTGACGAATAGTGGTTTAAAGGGAATACAATTATATCGAACTAAACAGTAAACACGTTTGACATGGATCCCTGTAAGCGTTCTTCTTATCTGCCCCACTTACCCGAATCTGACAGTTTTCTGGGGTGGCCGTGCACAGTTCTGTCACCAGCTCCCCGTTCACCTTTACGGATACGTTGTACGAGACATCGACTTGCATCCTGGAAGAAACACGAGCTGACTACAATATGTGATACCAGTATGCAGTTGGTCAAGATGTGTGCTCTACAGCAACTTCTTGCTTGTTTTCCACTTTACTTTTGTGATGTAGTGCGTTTGTCCAACGTTTGACGACAATTTTGACGACATCACGTTTCATGCTTTTTCCGTCAACTTGTCCGACCTATATTTGCGCATGTATGTACATCGACAAACAGTTTTCCTACTTATGACATTTCATGTTTATATACTGCTTCCCTTAAGTTTACGCGGTATATCGTAAATCTTTCAGCAGTCATACTATTAAGATATAATAATATGTAAAGTACATACTTTCTGGTGTCACAGGTGATCCGGGTCAAGGTACANCGCACAGGCCAATCAGGGACGACAATTTCCGCTTTTATGGAATCTTTCGTTTAAAGGATGTCTCTTCTTGGCGAAAATCCAATTTAGGCGGAAAGTGTCATCCCTGATTAGCCTGTGCGGACTGCACAGGCTAAATTGGGATGACACTTTACGCACAAGCATTTTGTCCAGTTTTCTCAGAACACGCCACATATATCTCTCGTAGTTCAAACCAGGACGCGACTTCATAGGACTTCAATTAACCCGCTGCGGTCCACTAACGGGACGCAAATTCTAAACATTATACAAGGCACGTTCAATAGTGCGATACATTGGCATCATTAATCATGCAATGTTATGTTGCTGTTTTTTCAAACCTCACACGAACAAAAACATACTGCGTGGCCGCACACAGAAAACTATATCGTTTGATGGTCTCTTGTGGTATCCCTGTCATCTATCATTACACCAGAGTAAACGTGTATTGTTATTTCTTCGTTCTAAACATTTTAGTTACAGACTAAAATGTGTGGACATTTTTTTAATTCGGTTTATGATTTAATAAAAATTGCGCCCGTACTCACAAATAATAAAATAAAACTAATTGTGCAATGTGTATGATAAAAATTATTACACTAGATCAAATATTTTAAGAATTTAAATCGTTAATGTCCATCGATTATCAAACTAACAGTACTTACAGGCAACTAGGTATGTTCGTTAAGGAAATATTGAATCAGTTTTAATGTATTACATGTTTTCGTGTTTGTTTTTCAATACATTTAAATATTGTCTGTTTTCCACTATGCTCAGGTGTTTAAATATTGTTCGTGTGTGTTGCTTAACTTGTATTTTTTAAATTAATATTCTCTCCCTTTAAATGAAAACTATGTTGGCTATATAATGTATTGGCCCCTTCAACTATGTATCTTCCAATGTATGTTTGTGTAACTGTTGCTCAAACTGTACTGTTATGCATGAACTGAGCTTAAAATAAATAATTTTGTTTGTCGCTTTTGATAACGTTTGGTATTTAGTGGTCGGTTTATTGAATTTAACTGGGCATTATGCATGTGCGTAAAGTGTAGTCCGCACAGGCTAATCCGGGACGACACTTTCCGCCTAAACTGGATTTTCGATAAGAAGAGACATCATTGAATCGAAAAATTCCATAAAAGCGGAAATTGTCGTCCCTGATTAGCCTGCACGGACTGCACAGGCTGATCTGGGATGACAATTTACGCACAAGCATTAAGCCTAGTTTTCTCAGAACACGACACAGACTGGAGTTGACTGGGTCGTATCGCCCTCATTTACAACTTAAGTTTTTGCCGTTCTACGTTAATGATACGTTATTGAGATTATTTTTTTTTATTAACCTTTTTGCTCTGCCGACATATAGTGTTTCAAATCACCATGCGAGTGATTACAGCGACAAAGATACAAACATGGTGCGTTTGTCTCAAGATTGGGTCAACTTATTTTTTGATTCTGATGTCAAATTAGTGTCAAAGCTCATTAACCTTTTTGCTCTGCCGAAATATAGTGTTTCAAATCACCATGCGAGTGTTTACAGCGACAAAGATACAAACATGGTGCGTTTGTCTCGAGATTGGGACAACTTAATTTTTGATACTGATGTCAAACACGTGTCAAAGCTTGAAGGATCTAAATGTACAATTTACTTAAATAGATGTGTTCGTAAAATGTTCTCATAGATGGACTTTAATGCAACGCAAAACCATAACCATCTTGTTTGGCTAGTCAAAGGAACTTCTTATACTGATTATTCATAATTATGCTATGGAAACCGCATGAGACCATTAAAGAATATCGCTCTGTGTGCAGAAAAAAGCACACATAGGCGGATTCATAGGGGGCGGAAAACAGCTTAAATTTATAGAGGCTCCTATTTTAATCACTTGAAGTAAATTAACCATAAGTTATATTAAGGTAGCATATGATATTCGCTTTGTGAAAAGGGGGTAAAATGCATGTGCGTAAAATGTCGTCCCAGATTAACATGTGCAGTCCGCACAGGCTAACCATTGACGACACTTTCCGCTTACAATGGATTTTCGTATAGAAGAGACCTTATATAAACGTAAAATACAATAAAAGCGGAAAGTGTCGTCCCTGATTAGCCTGTGCAGACTACATGGGCATATATAGGACAACACTTAACGCAGCCGCATTAAACCCCTTCCCACAGAGCGAGTCTCATGTTTCTTTAGTACCATCCTTTCGCCAAATTACTTCGTTTCGTTGTGCAATTTGTTTCGTTAAACATACAATAACAATTAACGGGAAAAAAACATAATCTGAAAAAGAGCGAAAACCTTTGCTTCTTAGGACGATTTTTTAGACTGAAATTAAGGAAAGTAAAGGACACAACGTCATACAGACGTACATAGAAATTTTGCCTGCTAAAATGCATGGCTGTGTCAATTACATGTTCCTTATACAGTCGCACCTGAAAACACATTAAATATTTATTTTGTTAGGTCATCCTTCGATTGAAAATGACTGATATAACAAGATGAAACGAATGCTTAATGGGACGAAGCGCCATATTTATAGTCCTAACGACTCGTTGAATTTGTAAGCGCTGACAGAAGATGCGCTTTTAATAATCAATCAAGCAATACGCAAATGATCTGAACAATATTGCTTTGAACTCAATAACTAACGAATAACTGCCTCGCCAATCGATGCCATAAATTACCGTAAAAAATTAAGGACAAGTGTTCCAAAGACCATACAGTTTTTAAGCAGGTTTTAATAAATTAAATACGTCTTTATGGTAAACATGGTACAAAACCACTCATTCGTTGTTGTTTCATTACAGCACGAACAACTATACAAGTGAACATTAACATCGCAATGTTCGTTTAAGATTGTGTGTGATTTCAATACATACATGTGTATTAAGTTTCCAAATCAAAAGAAAGCATAACTTCAGTAGGCTTTAGTTTTGTTTGTATGGAAAAAAACAACAGGACAATGGTGTGATCAATGTAATGGAAATGATCTTAACTTACTGATTCAATGGTTATAATATTGATATTTGTATAGACACCATGCAGTGGGTAACAATACCATTATCCCTATAGACATCAAAGACGGTTCGTTTATAATGGCTCAATTTAATACAGTGTATTTTGTATTTGTTTAAACAAATAGATGTATGTATGGGCTTCGTCAATGAAAAGAGACAAAGACTATAAACATAAAAACATCATCACAAAAGGACAGCGTCCATAAAATCAAAAGTATTACCCTGTGGGGTGGGAAAAATGCATATGCGCGTCAAAACGTTACACAACTTTGTGTGAATTTGTCATCGGCAAAACGTTTACGATGCAAAGAGGCAAACATGCGTAGAAAACACGAAAACATTATTGATCAAGTATATCATGCTCCAAGCTTAAGGAATCATTGCAAAGTCATCAAATGCAAACGTAGTTGTACAAAAGCTACATGTGCAGTAATTGATCAATTAACGGGCTCATATATGTTTGTGTTTTGTGTGTGTTTTTTTTTAAATAATTTTATCGTCTGTCATACAACAGCGTGTACGTCTCCAAAGTTATTCAGCGTTCATCTTCCGGGTATTGATTATCGTCAGGCGTTATCATTTGATTTGTAATGGTGGCTGATTCCTGCCATATCATTCTGGCGTGTCGGTGGGTTTAAAAATCGCAAAAAAACGGACACACGCCAGAACGACCAAAGGGCGCAAAAGGTCATAATTGTCGGATTGGAATCCTTTTTGTCGTTCTGGCGGGTATATGTGTCGCGTTCTGAGAAAACTGTGCATAGTGCATGTGCGTAAACTGTCGTCCCAGATTATCCTGTGCAGTCCGCACAGGCTAATCAGGGACGACACTTTCCGCCTAAATTGGATTTTTGCTAAGAAGAGACTTCATTTAAACGAAAAATGTCATAAAAGCGGAAATTGTCGTCCCTGATTAGCCTGTGCGGACTGCACAGGCTAATCTGGGATGACAATTTACGCACAAGCATTATGCCCAGTTTTCTCAGAACACGNAAGCGCTGAAGGCACTGAAGTTGTTCGCTATTGCATAATCTTAGACGCAACTCAGTTTTCAAAATTATGTTATAGCTTTTTATATCGCAAGTTTGAAATGAACACAACCCATTCAAATTTATAAAGAGTGTGTCTTAAAGCACAGGTCGAGATGTGTGTGCACTGTTTATCCTCATATTTATGTTATAGAGATAACTTAGACAAAATGTGCGCATTGCACAGGCTAATCAGTGTGCACAGGCTAATCTTATTTGACATGCATTAAGCCCTGTTTTCCCTGAAAGCAGCCAATATGTACAGATTTCAATGATAAACTCTCCAATGTCGTCGCACAAGCTGTTAAACACTTTTTATTACATACACACTCGATAAACCGCTAAGTGATTTAAATGTAAACAGCGGGTTTAAAAAGAAGACCATCCGCAAGATCTGTCTTCAGTGTACCTGTATAAACAGGCAAATGAGGTGGTTATCGTTCCTGGTGTAGTTAAGCAGCATACTGAATTGCAAAACTCCCTCTACATTAGTTGTCCGCTAGCGCGAAAAACTAAAAATCGAGCCTCTCTCTGTTAAAAGGAGGTTTAATGCGTGTGCGTAAAGTATTGTCCCAAATAAGCCTGCTCAGTCCGCACAGGCTAATCAGGGACGACACTTTCCTTTCTTTGTTCGTTTAAACGAAAGTCTCTTCTTAGTGAAAATCCAGTTTAAGCGCATATGTTGTCCCTGATAAGCCTGTTAGGACTGCACAGGCTAATCTGGGACGACACGTTACGCACATGCATTAAACCCACTTTTCACAGATCGAGGCTCGATTAATTTAAGCGTGTAAGATTATGAACTACCTAGTACATCACTAATTTATTACCATTTTACAGTCTATAAAGTAATATACACGAAATGTTGGATACACACGAAATTGTCATAATAGGTGTAACATGTCATTGTTAATACAGCCACAAATATGGAAATAACTACCGGTATTCAAGAAAGTAGATGGTGTTTACCTAACAGAAAACCTACAAACACTACGTGGTTATCTTTTATTTCCCTTTTAAAACAAAATTCTAGATGACTTGAGCAAACATACCATATAAAGTGATGTTAATGATGTGAATAAGTTAAGCGGGATTTGAATAGAATGCGACGGGCTTATCGGGTATCAAAGCAGTAGTTATTTGACGTTAACCCATTTACGCCTAGTGGACTCTCCCATCCTTCTAAATTGGATCAATTTATGTCCAAAATTAGAGATGTTTGGTACATTTATTTCTATTTTTAGAATATTTTTCGCAGAAATTCCTTTAAGCAAACAGCGTAGACCCTGATGAGACGCCGCATTATGCGGCGTCTCATCTGGGTCTTCGCTGTTTGCCAAGGTCTTTGTTCTAGACGCTAGGCATAAATGGGTTAAAGCATTGTCTTTGAAGTTTAAATTTTACATAGGCAAAGTTATGTGAGACACAAGTTGTGTTTCAAATAATTAAATTTACAATTTGACAGTGACTAGCGACAATCGCCCAAACCAATTGTCTTCATGTGTTCAAATCATAGATGTCTGCGACGATTTAGCAGGTTTCATGTATAAAATCTCTACAAAACACGCCTTTGGACATATTCATAGTTACGTCTTATTTAACATCTTACGACTTCTTTCTTTATTTTAGTTAAGGTGCATTTTTTTTTAAATATTAAGCATACTTTTGATAAGCTTCGAGTTCTATGATAAGTTATCATCAGCAATTATGTTTATGGTCCTTCATATAAGCCATATATTGATAATACATATAAAAAAACGCCATGACGTAATGGATATGGTGTCCACCCAGAGACCGGAAGGTCACGGGTTCGAGTGTGGGAGCGTTCTTTAGATCTCCCCCAAAGACACCAAGTAGGCCCTTTTCCTGGTTTTAGGTCCAGGAAATGGAGTCGAGAGTGTTTCAATAAGCAATCGACCTTAAATAATTAGGTTTAAACTAAAGTAATAAATATAAGCCGCGCTCTGAGAAAACGGGGCTTAATGCATCCACCGAGACTGGATTTTCGTTTAGAAGAGACTTCCTTTGACCGAAAAATTCCATAAAAGCAGAAAGTGCCTTCCCTGATTATGGGAGAACACTTAACGCACATGCATTAAGTCCCGTTTTCCCGGAGCTCATATTAGTTGCGAGCTTAACAACACTTGTTGCTTAAATTTTTCATACAGTCTTTCACGAAACAGGTCCTCGCCATTCGATTTATTGATCGGTGAGTATACGAAGAAATATCGAACTGTACAACTTGTTGTTACCACGTTGACCACTGACGGGAGATGAATGTCGTGCGTTTATTGAACTATTTCCTTGTAAAATCACCGTGCAATTATCTCTGAATTTACTATGGGTATCACAAGTTCAAAACAGATACGTAGAATATGTTTGTTACGAACGGATACCAATAGATGTGATACCATCAATGCGTGTTTCGCCTTAACATAATTCAAAGTAGCAAAACTTAATGTGATGGGGAGAATTAATTAATAAGCTGATAACAAAATAATGTTTGATCATTGCCCTTAATGTATCATCGAAGCAGTTGGAGTAGCTTCTTGCTTTTTTCATCTACGAATAATTTTAGAAGAATATGATCTGGTCAATCGTTAAAAAAAAATAATATCAAAGTCTCGTTTGAATCGACCTACACGTGCGTGTCTTAATGAGTGTCTTTATATTTATAAAACGAATTTAAGTAAACGGAACATATTAAATACACCAATTATTAGTACTGTGTTTTTCAAAGTCTTTATTTTTTTTAAATTAAAAAATAACAGGACAAAATTAAATTTATTAAGATATTATTCTCGGTTGACTTAATTTGATATGAAAAACATGCGTCCAATTTATAAAAAAAAAGAGAAAATAAATATTATTACGTCGGTAATGCATTAAAGCAATTATAGCTAAATTACTCGATGTATGAATATTTGCCAAAAAAAAATCAAATGGAATGCAACTTCATTCTTCGCGTGACAATCGAAAGCTCTTCCGATGATATAAAATAAGTACTTCAATTGAAGGAAAGCTTTAATAAAACTTATTGTGCTGTATTCAAAAGAAAGTAGTATAATTGAAACCAAATAATGAAAAAGAAAATGAATGATGGCCGACAATACAATTGAGCCTCTGTCTGTGAACATTGGGTTTTATGCTTGTGTGTAAAGTGTCATCCAAGATTAGCCTGTGAAGTTCGCACAGGCTAATCATGGGCGACTCTTTCATGATAGTTTTCGCTTAAAGAAAGTATCTTCTTAGAAAAATCCAGTTGAGGCGGAAAGTGTCGTCCCTGATTTGCCTTTGCGGACTGCACAGGCTTATCTGGGACTACGATTTACGCGCATGAATTAAACCCCCTTTTCATAGATCGCGGCCCATTGCGGTAACAATGTGTAAAGCCGTTACGATTTATTTTTCAGATCATTTCGCTAGGACGTCAGTACGTTCGACATCCAAGATAATTTCCTTTATATAAGTTTAATGAGTCGGAATTGATACAAACTGGCAGAACAATTATGTGTAATTTATAACACGCTTATGAAAATACATTCGTCATTGTTATGACAGTAATCTTAATTTAATCGTAAAATCGACTTAAAAGCTAAATCGTTTTCATACTTTGGTTTATTATTATTTTTTCATTTAAGCCTTTCGCTCGAGCGCCTTCTAGTGTACGTTTTCTCTGACAATTGCTTACGTCCGACACAGTTTCAGCATGACTTAAAGGGACTTGTTCACAGTTTTGTAAAATAACGATTTTCTAAATATTTGTCGTATATGAAAAAAAATGTGCATTATGTTTCAACAAGCGAAATAACGCAATCGTCGCAGAAAAAATTCTTGAAATATTGGTTCATAAAACGGTATTTATCATTCGAAATCGGTAAAATCATTCAGCATTACAAACGTTTTTCCTCGATAATTTGTCAAATTTTTATACGTCGAGTATTTGTATAGCGGTTATGTTTCGCTTATAATCCCGGGAATCCCGGGAACGGCAATATGTTTTATGAAACTGTTTTTCTTGCTTCAATAATTAGTTTAGACTATTAAAAACAGTATAGGCTTGAAAGTAAACATTTTAATGATTTTTTTTAATGCGAAAATCTGTGAACAAGTCCCTTTAAGGTGACCTATGAAATGCTAATAAAATGTTTCAAATATGTTTGCTTGTGTCATTCACCGTATGCAACATGAAAGTGCCATGTATAATCAGGACTTGAGGTCAATCACATTTGCCCAGTGTTTCATTAACATTCCTTTGTTATCCCGCACAATGGCCTCAGCGTCTGGGCTTACTTCTGTTAGCAGAGTAAACATCACACATGGAATAGGTAATTGCAAACTCAAGTTTATTTCATAATCCAGAACATATTCACATTTTGAAATACATTTCCTATAAAATGTTATATTTATTTAATAATTTTAATTATAATTAATAACAAATATTTTTTCAGTTAAACAATCGCACCTGTTAACATCGAAATATAATAAAGCCTTAACGCAACTTAGCTGTGTGTAACCCGGGAGCTGAGGTTATTCATCAATATTTTGCGCGTTTTGTTAATTAACAGTGGCCGTACAGTGTGAGGTACAATATCATATAATAATTATCAGACGCTGCGTTCGGGGTATAGAAATTATTGCCCCCACCGAAGGGTAATGTCCATCTCGGCCTTCCGCCATGGGTCACATACCTCACCTGACGGGGTACTGGTAGACAATTTAAAATACACTTCAAAAAGAATGTAATTTTTAATTGCTCAAAATTCGTGACCGGCTAGTTACGGTTGTAGAGCGCCGCCCTTTCAATCCGAGGATTGTGAGTTTGGTCATATAACTTGTGTGAGCATTGGTCATGAACTCATGTTTACGTTGATTATCCCTTCCGGTTCAAAAGGAGGCAGTTGTTGGTTACTGACATAAGTATGAATATTTAGTCCTGGTGAACTTATATCGGGAAAGCCTGCCCAAAACGTGACTTTATGTGTCGTGTTCTGAGAAAACTGGGAATAACGCTTGTGCGTAAATTGTCATCACAGATTAGCCTGTGCAGTCCGCACAGGCTAATCAGGGACGACAATTTCCGCTTTTAAGGAATTTTTCGTTTAAATGATGTATCTTCTTAACAAAAATCCAGTTTAGGCGGAAAGGGTCGTCACGGATTAGCCTAGGCTAATCTGGGACGACACTTTACGCAAATGCATTATGCCCAGTTTTCTCAGAACACGACACATATGAACTGACTGTAGTGATGTGACTGACATAGTGTGAAAACGGTATTAAGAACAAAACATTTAATTGCTAATGCTGCAATGTTATATAAGGAATAAATGAAGAATAAACAAGTTTGGACTGTGATTGTTTTATTTAACCCATTAATGCCTAGTGGACTCTTCCATCCGTCTAAATTGAATCAATCTATTTAAAAAATTAGGGATGTCTAGTATATTTATTTCTATATTAAGAATATTTCTTACAAACATTCCTTTAAGCAAACAGCGCAGACCCTGATGATTCGGCGTCTCATCTGGGTCTACGCTGTTTGCCAAGGCCTTTTTTCTAGACGCTAGGCATAACAGGGTATTAAGTACAAAACAATTTAATTGCTTATGTTGCAATGTTATATTAGAAATTAAATGTAGAATAGACAAGTTTAGACTGTGATTGTTTTATGTACATACACAGGCACATTGAAACCGAATGCTATATTCCCATTTTACAGTTATTAAAGTGTTATCACAGTGTGTTTACTTATATTGTTATAACTGACGCTTCCGTAGCCTGCCGCAATAATTTCCCGACCGAAAGGCTATCGATTCCATGTCTTAAACCAATCGAAATAACTGAATACCACTGTCTCGAGGCAATTTTAAGTGAGGCATTCGAATATTATATTTGAAAATCCTGCGCGTATTAAAAACTTGTTGGTTATTAAAACTACAATGTATATGTACTCCGTTTTGAATGCCGAAATAATACATTTCATCGAAATTTTCATATACAATGGGATGTATGCAGATTTATTTTCTGTTATTGATATAATAATCCTTTACCGTATTGGTCGATTTTTTGAAAAAATATACTGTGTTTAGATTTACTATTGAGAACATCGTGTTATTAAAAAAAAATATTGCATGACTTCGAGTGAACGTGTTTATTAGCGTTAAAACGATTGCTATTTTAAAAAATAGATCTTTTAAAATACTATTAAATAAAATTAATATAATAAATATTAATGCAAATAATTCAGCGTTTGCTTTTCGTATCGCGACTCTTTATATAAATACTTAAATATATTAATATTTGAGCACGTCACTTTAAGAAAGTATGTCAATAATTATTAACATAAGCATTGTTTATAAGAACAAAAGAGTTAATCGATCGTTGATAATTTACATTATTTATGAAGTTGTGAGGATTAGATAAGATTGTTTTCATCGATCAAACATTAATACATGCCTGATCTAAATACCTTAAGGACATCGCTTAAATGGACTTAAATGGTGGAATGGACTATGTAGTCTTTACTAAGCTATACGACACAATGGTGTGGCCAACGCTAGGATACGGAGCTGCAATATGGGGAATACAGGAATTTTCATGTATAAATGCCGTCCATCACTTAACCTTTCGCTTCTTTCTAGGTGTTTTCATTGCAATGTATTTACGTTAATATTTCATACAATTTGATTTCAATCCTAACGCACACGCTCAGAGATTGTATTAACCCATTTATACCCAGCGTGTAGAAAAAAAAGGCCGTGGCAAACAGCGTAGACCCAGATGAGACGCCGCATAATGCGGCGTATCATCAGGGTCTACGCTGTTTGCTTAAAGGAATTTCTGTGAGAAATATTCTAAAAATAGAGATAAATATACCAGACATCTCTAATTTTGGAAATAAATTGATCCAATTTAAAAGGATGGGAGAGGCCACTCGGCATAAATAGGTTAAACGGTGATATATGATCGGCAGTTTATTAACCTTGATTCGCACAGTCTGCTGGATATTGCAATATTAAAATGGTAAAACATTGTCCCGCTACAGATAAAATTACTTTTAATTGTTCATAAAATAACACGGATTGTATTACAGGCCTCAATCGAAAAATAGATAGTGTTTGCTGTTGAGTTTCGTTACGGTCAGTTTCATTGTTTGAAACTAAGTTGCTTGTTCCTGTTCAATAGTAACAGTACTTATTTATTAAGCGTAAACACCAGCACGAATACAACCGGTAAACCCGCTATTGCAATAGAGTGTGGACAATCACATTATATATACTAATGTGCGGCGCTCTGTGAAAATGGGTTTAATGCATGTGCGTAAAGTGTCGTCCCTGATAAGCCTGTGCAGTCCGCACAGGCTTATCTGGGACGATTCTTTCCGCCTAGACTCGATTTTTGTTTAGAAGAAACTTCCCATAAACGAAAAATTCCATAACATATGTGAGCCTCACTCTGTGGAAAGGGGGTTTAATGCATGTGCGAAAAGCGTCGTCCCAGATTAGTCCGCACAGGCTAACTAGGGACGACACTTTCCGCTTAAACTGGATTTTTGACTTCTTTTTTACGAAAAATATTATACAAGCGGAAAGTGTCGTCCCTGATGAGCCTGTGCGGGCTGCACATGCTTATCTGGGACGACACTTTACGCACATGCATTAAACCCCCTTTTCACAGAACGAGGCTCAAAAATATAAATGTAGAGCAAAAATACCAAGATGATTGGTCAGGCGATTTCTCGGACCTCATTATAAAGAATTATACAAACAGAGCTTGTCACTATAGTGACGAAGAAATAGCACCAGCACCATGCTACATATATATTAAATAACTACATAAATTAACCAGTTTATATTGTGTAATAGTTAAAAATACAACAACACACTATACTAGTTGAAGGCAATCGTGCGCAACTTAAATCTAGCGCAATTACCATTGCGCTGGGAACGTATTGATTGAGTTTAGTCCGTAATTGTTATTCGTGCCGCGATTACATAGGCAAAATAAAATATTTTATTTGAGTCGTGCTCTGAGAAAACTGGGTATGTGCGTAAAGTGTCGTCCCAGATTAGCCTGTGCAGTCCGCACAGGCTAATCTGGGACAATACTTTACGAACATGCATTATGCCCAGTTTTCTTAGAACGCGACACTTTTATAAACGCACATTTCATTCTGATTATAACATAAACAATATTTTTTGGCAAAATTATTGTCAGCTTAGTGTATGCTAAAGTTACACATATCAACATTTTATTGAAGTTTTTCAGAAATAATGCAATATTGTTTGGTATACGAATTATAATAAACAAAGACAGTCACGATGTTTTCATTTACGTTATATGATTCGACTTATATCTAGTACGCTATGTTTGCCTTTTGAACTTGCAAACTTCGAAGTACCATATGACCAGAGGTCGTCAACATTCTGTTCTGTTTTGTTAAATGAACCATTGTCATCGCGAACAATAGCTCCAGTGTTAGACATGTGTATTATATATAACCCTGCATGCTATCTAATATTGATGATACATTGCTAATTTACATTGTTTGTTAAACCCTTTAAACATTTTACATATCGAACAAATTTAAAATTTAAAATTACCAGTTTGCCGATATCGTTTGTATAGTGGACCAAGGTAAGCATCTTTTGGTTGTTTATTATCTGAATCGCTATAATTATAGCGATATTCCGTGCTTTCATGTGTTCAAACATATAAGCCGCGCTCTGAGAAAATGGGGTTTAATGCATATCGTCCCAGATTAGCCTGTGTAGTCCGCACTGGCTAATCAGGTGCGACACTTTCTGCCTAAACGGGATTTTCGCTGAGAAGAGACTTTCTTTAGACAAAAACTATCATAAAAGCGGAAAGTCTCGTTCCTGATTAGCCTGTGCGGACTGCACATGATAATCTGGGACGATACTTTACGCACATGCATTAAACCCACTTTTCACAGAGCGCGGCTCATATATATCGCAGATTTGATAAAGTATGATATTGTTATTAAAGTTCAACCACAATTCATTTCCAAATTCATTAAAAGTTACGCTTGCGGTCATTCAGATTGAGAAATAACCTTTTTGTTGTGTTAGCACAAATGAGATAATGATATAGAATATAAACCACTGGCTAAGACAATGTCACCATAATTCCTCTACGTGGAAGGTACTGCGGACGATCTTTAAAGTACTACTGGCAAGAATTTAAATGAGCCTCGCTCTGGAAACAATGGGTTTAATTAATGTGCATAAAGTTTCGTCCCAAATTAGCCTGTGCAGTCCGCACAGGTTGATCAGAGACGACACTTTCAGGGACGACACTCTCCGCTTTCATAATATTTTTAATTTAAAGAAAGTATTTTCTTTGCACAGGAATCAGACTGCACAGGCTAATCTGGGACGACACTTTACGCAAATGCATTAAACCCCCTTTTCGCAGATCGATGCTGAAATGTGTTGTATTCATGACGCCATCCGCAGTTTACATTAAATATTTAGAAAATTCATTAACCGCTCGATTAAATCTGGTATCTTTCTGTAACGATGGCGGGTAAAAATTATAGATTTGGGAGATTCTATATCTTGTTTAGCGCAGTTGGAATAATTATTGAAACGCAGTTGGAACATTAACTCTGGATATATACCATTTAAATTATTCAAACGAGCGGGATTCAACCATGACAGATTTTGATACGGTCGTAAATCGCCAGGCGCGGTGGAAAATAGAATTTCAATGAAAGAAACTTTTAACATACAGACTTTTTCGTTTATTAATCAAAAAGTATTTTAAATAATTAAATAATAATAATAATAATAAAACACATAGTAATAATGAAGAAATAGAAGCTGTTGTAGTTGTAATAAAGTTATTAATATTATTCAACTTTTTCTTGCAAACTGACGTTAGCATTTTGAAATGTTGTAAACAACCCCGAGATTTATTACAAAACAATTGGTCGAATAAACGAGGGTTTAAATGTTTAATGGAACAGTTCACAAATTGCCAATTGGACCTTTATTTGTTAAATTTTATTCAAACATACGAAATAACATTAATGGCTTTGGAATACGAAAATAAAACCATTCGTTTACAGACGATCTTCAAATAAAATTGTTTTAATGAAAAATATCTGTTCATTGGCCGAGTGCGAGACATTTGATTTCTAAAATACCCGGGTTGAAATTCCGGCTAAAGTTATTTGTTTACTGCATATTTGTCTTGATTTAATTATCATTTTAGATTATTGCAAATAGCGCAATATTGCAGGAAATACGTTAAATATTTATATCTTATATGTGTAATTTGTCGATAGTTCAGAGTGCCGGGAAGTCGACTTCTTCATATGATTCTTCTTCAAAATAAACATGGATGTAGATATGAAATTAAATTATTTTCTGATATTTTTTTATATTTATTATACCATAAACCTAGCATGCGACCGCTGTGCACATAGCTTAAGTAATACTGTTAGATTAATACAAAACGGCATGATGATAATAACTTACTAAAAATTAAGGTATGTTTTAATTCACGACGGCAAGATAATGATTGTGTGCAAATTTACCTCCAGCGCCACTAGCGGCCGATACCGTCATCAGACACACGCATGCCGTCAGAAGAAACATCGTGTCCTCAAGTGCGGCTCCAAAACCAAATCGCGTTGCAGTGTTTGCAACGCAAACAAAAGAAAATATTCGGCACTAGTTTTGTCTCTCACTTATGCACCTTAAAATTAACTATCTCGAAATAAAAAATAAAAATGACTATTGCCCGCACGGATGTATTTGTGTTGCGGCACTGTTCTATCGATGTCCTCAATAAGGACAATCGAACCGATAGATACAAACTGGCTCTGTCACGCATATTTATACGGTTTGATTTGGCGTCCAACCCATTTTATTGATTTCAAATTTGATTGGCACCGATACACAAAGCGGGTATATTAAATCGCAATGGTATTTCACGGGGTTACTGCGCGATCAAAGCCGCTCCGTCCCAGATCAGTGACGTTCTTATTTATGATTAGCGGCTCCTTTGATGACCCGCGAATGTTCAACTTTTAATTGATTTCAAGTGTTTTTCGAAAATTAATTATGCATTGCGTGTTATGTGTGTGGTATTTATATCAGTGCACAATCTAGATGAAAGTGTTAAATTGTCTACAGATAACGTTTAGTTGTATTGTATTAATTTAATGTGGTAAGCAAATGAATGTAAGGCAAGTGGGTATTTAAGAGATTCGTTGTGCAGAATAAATGCACGTTTAAAATATAATTTGTTATGCTTTTTATGAGTATTGTTTGACATAATACTGTTTGTTGGATAAATATATATTACAAACCAGTATGTGCTTAAATATAATGATAACACAATAAAAGAGTGATACAATAGTGCGTGTAAACTCTATCAGTGTTGTCACATAAGATTGCATTAAATAAACAATGCACATGTTTCACCATGTGACCCCTTACCATATATTATTACTTTTTATTTTGTTGTAAACACTCCAAGTATAATGTACTGACGTAAAAACCTCAATTTACCAAATTGTGATTACATGTACAGCTTATGCCTAATTAACTCAAGTGATACAATATCATTTAAAAGCTATTCCGTATAGGCCACAATGTAAAGCCGTATTTTATTAAAGCTCATAATGCCATTAACCCATTTATCGTATGATTTGTTTTAATCCTTCATCAGCGCTCAGTTGATTGGCATATTTATTTGATAAAGGCTTGCCGCTGGGCATAAGTCTTATAACAAGGCCAACTATCAAACCTGACGGCAATTGAGGTTCTCCACATTGTTTGGTATCGGTATCGGATAGACGTTTTATATATGTATGTTAATTGGTTCAATAAACTTCGGTTTTATTGTTATAATTATTGACCTTATGAAAAAAAAAACAGCAGCACACATTTGTTGCATTAAAGAAGAAATTGTGAGGTATATATTTTGACACTAAGTATTGTCACATCGCCGACACACGGAGTCAATGCGGTGATTTGCAACGCATAATTGCAGAACAGAACTTTATTACGACGTCAACAATTCAAACCGTCAAATGTGGCGTGTTCTGAGAAAACTGGGCAAAATGCTTGTGCGTAAAGTGTCATCCCAGATTAGCCTGTGCAGTCCGCACAGGCTAATCCGGGACGACACTTTCCGCCTAAACTGGATTTTCGCTGAGAAGAGACATCACTTAAACGAAAAATTCCATAAAAGCGGAAATTGTCGTCCCTGATTAGCCTGTGCGGACTGCACAGGCTAATCTGGGATGACAATTTACGCACAAGCATTTTGCCCAGTTTTCTCAGAACACGCCACAAATATCCAATACGATAAATAGTTTGTAGTCATTCAAGTTATGCCAAACGTATTGTGGTACAGTATAATTCATATATATTAATAAAAAGTGCTGTGGGAAAACAGGGCTTAATACATGTGCGTCAAGTATCATCCCAGATTAGCGGACTGCAAAGCCTAATCTTCGACGATATTTTAAGCACATGCATTGATCACCGACTTCCCAAAGCGCGGGTCATTTATAGGGAACATATTTGAAACGTAACAAATAACTTAAAGCATATTTATATGACAATGTCTATACGACAAAATGTACACTTATACCAAAGACCTATCAATATTATATGTGATAATACCGCATATATTTCCATTTAAATAATACGTAACAGTTTATTTGTTTCAAATTACAATTAATAAGATTAATTATATAAAACAGTATTCTGTACCACCAAAGACATAATACACCAGCAAGTTGCGTTCATTTGATTTGATAACCTTTAACATTTAGCGAATCAATCGACACCTTACTGACGATCACGATACAGACGAAACATTCTTTGTACCCAGCCTTAGGTCACGTGACTGAAATCTAGTCTCAGGGGGAAAGATAGAACGCGCGACACCACACAACAAAACATTATGATGAGAGGCTAAAAACTACTCAAATCGTCATTATCAGATTGGTCCTCCGCAAGTAAAGACGGCATTTTCGTCCCTTTCTGTGACACATAAGATCAGGGAGTTTTTTGAGGTCCCTGATCAGATGCAAGTGCACAGAAAAGTGTTTCGCTGGTTCCATTTGGAACCCAGGCAATTCAGTTTTGATTGTTTTCAAGTTCCGCTGATAGCGCTGATAAGCAAATGCAAACAGCGATCTATTTTATGTATTATTTATTTACTTATTTATTGTTATTTATGCAAGAAATGACAATGTAAAGTGGGGTAAAACATCATTTTATAGGTTATTTTGCGAGGTTAAATATACGTCCGATGTATCTATATAATAATACTAAAGTATACAAATTGTGTAATGCCCTCGGCATCTACTGATAGTCACCGTCACTGGCTAATTCGAATTTACCTTTTGATCAACATCTTACTTTAAAGATTTGATACTTCCATTCAACTCTATGCACACTCCCGTCACCTGACCTCATTTGGACCTTGACATTTATCGTATGTTGGATTAAGACTTTTTAATATGGACCAATGAAATGAAAATGATAAAGCGTTGATTAGACGTAGTTTGTTGCTTCTAACAGAAATATTACTGTTTTGTAATTCTCATAAAAATATCCAACAGAATAGTATTATAATGGCCGTTCGTTTTCATGATAGACACAGTTTCAGCAATAGCAACTCAGTATACTAATATTGAAGACATCCGAATTCTCTAAAAATGCGTTCACATTACTTAACAACAACTAATTATAATACAATTAAATTATTATACTCTAGCATTTAATCTTTTTTAATACAAAAAAATGTGGCAAAGAATATTTTCCCACAAAGCGATCCATTCTGTAACCTGAGAACGTTTCTGAGCCTTATTCAGATTACATTTACGTATTTGCGAAATGTTTTGATCTTTGAGTACCTTCACGCTTATAATTATCAGTTAAACAAAAACAGTGTTGAGTATGTAATGCTTTATACCTTAAATATTTAAAATACAAATAGCATACGTAAATCGTTCTATTGACAGGTGGTTATTTAAATATCTAAATATTTGAACAATTAATTTATACAAACAAACAGTGTGGTTAACCCGAATATTTTAAATAGAAATATTAGGTAACCAAATAGCAGTAGGTACTTAAGTTGTAAGGTCATAAAATAGTCCAAGATTGTTAACAACATCAGTATGTATTACAGCGTTTGCATATTTTCTTCGCTTCGCTTGTTTGCTCAATTTGAGTGTATGACCCGCGTCATGCGGATATGGGTCTTATGTCATATGCGGCCATGTTCACTTTGGCTTAAAGACAGATTCTTTTCAATACTTATATTTTCAGAACCTTTTAAAACCTTCAATAAATATGAAAATTGTCAACACCTGCAAGAAATACAAATTGTTTCTCGAGAAGAGCAATATCACTCTTGATAGCAAATGTATTGTTGTATAATGTGGTCTTTGTGTCAGTACTCTAAAAATGCATATTCCAATTATTTCAAAGTATATGACAAACCTATTACAAACCCCGTGCTTAAGTTGTGTTTTATATTAAGGACACGTGTTGTAATGCTGAAAGACCACAACATGTAGACTTCGAATGCAGAAAATCAACCAACGTATTTCAATTGCATTATAAATTGATATTACAACTCCTTAATTGTGAAGAAATATTTAAAACATAAATACACGTCAAGAACATGTATCTACTTACTATTATTTACTTATAATGCTAATGGAACTCATGAGAAAATAGGTGCAACAAGCGCAATACAATTTTTAACTAATTGAACCCAAACAGACATCAATTGAGGCACATCACTTAAATAGTGTTAGAAAGACAGGTGCAGTGAAATAGTTTGTCATGTCAAATAGCAAAATCGATACTGTTAAGTATAAGTTCATCGCATTGAACAGTTTCTGACACATATAATTTTCTCTAAGCTTTACTGGTCTTTAACAATGCACCGAGAGAAACTCACATTGCAGGTTAACAATAGGTGGCAACCACATGCTTATATAACAATGTTCGCATTTGCGAAGATTATAGAAATGTACGTGCTCCCCTGTCACTTATCAGACCAGCAATAAGCTATGTCATCTTTCGTTATGACAGAAGTGAGATAGCGAAGATTTTGATCACAAAAGCACGATTTGTGTTGGGATGTCTGTTATCTCGATGTCTTTACTTCTAAGCTTCATCAATAAGACCATGTCATTCGACAAAATTTAACAGAGATAATCAAATAAAACGCATTCAACATTGAACCAAAGATGCGATTACAGTCCGCAATACTGCACGTTTTTGGTTCGTCAGATCGAAAGCAACCGATTATACGTAAAAAGTTGTGTTTCATGTAATATAGGATAAATACGGAGAAAAACATTTGAATTGCGCTCTGAGAAAATGGGGTTAAATGCATGTGCGTAAAGTGACGTCCCAGATTAGCCTGTGCAGTCTGCACAGGCTAATCAGGGACGACACTTAACGCCTCAACTGGATTTTCATCAAAAAGAATCATCCTTCAAACGAAAAATACCATTGAAGCGGAAAGTGTCTTCCTGATTAGCATGGGCGGACTGCGCAGGCTAATCTGGGACGACACTTAACGCACATGCATTAAGCCCTTTTTTCACATAGCGACGCTCATTTGTTCTTCAAACAAGGAATAAAATGTAAAATGTACAGAAAATGATCACACAATACATCGATCCAATGACGCCCCTTCATGACACAGTGATGGGCTTGAAGTACTCGCATATTCACGGAGAGCCGGTTTGTACAACCAATATAAACTCCAGATGCCAGAAAAACGTGTGTGTGTATGATAAAGCACTTAGTATGTCATATAATGTTATGGTTATCACATATGTTAAATCAGCACGTCCAAATAAGGATATAGATACTGAAATAAATACAAACTTTACATTAATATGTCTAGTATATTTATTAGTAATATACATGTAATATGTTTTAACTGCTGCCACCATTACAAAATGAACACAATAAACACAATCAGTGTTAAAGAATGTATGACTAAAATACAACTGTATTTAAAACCTTATTTATCCAATATAACATATCGAGGGCTGAACGGAAAACTGCAGTATCTCTTTTTTATTTAATATGAGTTACAACAGTCTTCCGTTCACCCCTCGATATGTTCGCAACCATGTGATGCTGCATCGGTTTTGCAGTATTGTCAATAAGCAATGATTGGGTTGATAGTTGTATTTATACATTTATTTGGGCCTTTCCGAGATAGAGACCCGTTTGTAATCATATTTATGCGTAGTGTTGTGTTGAATGTATTGTCTGGTATTGTTCAGGCGCTTTGTTGCTTATTTGCCTTCAATAAAAGACAATAGTTCCTCTCCTAATAATATTTCAATATTCTTATTAAAATCCCATGTAAATTTCTTTGGACATACTCAGAATGCTTATGCTGCCTTCTAATTGCTACAATTAACTTTATTAACGATCTTAATGTATACATTCTTGTAAAAAAATAATATTATGATGCTCTTAAAAACATCACTGTACATTAACATTAAACATTCGAATCGCAAAAAAAATATCCTGTTATGTTAAATCATAGATGAATGCAATTATCGTCATCACTCGGAATTTATCAGCATTTGGAACAGATAAATGAATAAACGTAAAAGGGCGATATGGAAATATGTATGCCATGTTTATTGCATACAAATGATTAATGCATCCACAGTATTGGTTTTGATCGTAAAGATTAACCAAAAAGCTTAATTAAAAACACAGCGTTCACAATATGTATGTGCCGTATCTAATCAATTGAACTTAAAAGTGGATTTATAGAAAAAGCATGGTACGACGTTTCTCGATGATTTTCAGTTATCTGGTGTGTTTTTTTAACTAGACTTCAGAAATACGCCATTGAACTGCGAGACGTTTTTCTGTTGCTGGGTACGTATCACTAACAATCTCTACACAGGCACGTATTTATGCCATCTGCTGTTTCCACCGGTTCATAATTAGTCTACATGTTTCACATTATTGTGTTGTAATTAAGCAGTTTGAATAGAAACAAATACGTTTGTCTTACAATATGTATATAGAAGGTGGTAAACACTGATACATCTAATTTGCCTTGTTTAAATAAAAACGAACGTGAACGTTTAATAGTACTTCTTTGTCTGATAAATCTGGAAAATTATAACAGTGTAATGGTATTTATCGCCGATAAGAACCAAATATTGACGATAATGTGTTTTCCAGTTTACACTAATACAACGTAAAACGGCGTTTCTGTTTGTTCATCCACCCATTTATTTTCTCCGACATAATTCTATGCCACTGAATAGAAGGACTAAACTTCTCCCATGGGTATGTAATGCTAACATGTACGTAATCTGTGTGCAAAGACGCTTCATCGTGCTATAAGGTTTGCGTACATCTTTCAAGTTCTTGTTCAAATATATAGTTTTGAGTTTGATAAATTAGAGACTTAATTGGAATATTCAACTCATTCGTGTATATGATGCCGTTGAAGACTTGTTGCGGGGTAAAAAACAAAACCGACGATACAATGATGAAATGTATTTGGACATATTTTAATTCATATTTTATCCGTTAAAATACGGGAAGTAATATAAGAACATTTGTCATATCTCACATCGTCGTTTCGATACAACTGGCCTCGTTATTTAAACCCCACCACAAGTTTTTGACTGATAAGCATGTTTCATATATGTACTTGTGCACTTGATGTTTAAAAATCTTGAACCACCGAAAAAGCTAGTATTCACAAAACCAGACTGTTACACTTATATAAAGCGATGTGCTCCGTATTCATTGTTTTTAATTAATGCAATTTTTGCAATATGTAATCTTACCTTTCTTATTAGATATGATGACATGTAAAGAGGTTGTTGTCATGCAGAGCATTGCCAGAATCGACAGTTTGTATTAATAATACTGACTGACACGCTGTAAAACATGTATGAATCAATTATTTATTTATCAGTCAACACAAATGAATATCCATTTTTATGTATATATCCATATGGATTTTTCTTTTACAATGCGAGTCTTTCGAGTGTAGGATTGGATATGAACATTTTACAACCCCGCTTTAACACAGATTAACAAATACACGTAAACGGACATGGGGCCAATAGTGAGGATGTAAGACAATCAGTACCCAGACGCGGTAAAAAAGGGATATAATTGAAATATTGTTGATTCTAAAGATGTATTCTGCGGCACAGACAAAACAAATATCAAGGACCTTACCTAATGTTAGATTTATTATTTAAATACCATTGTGAGAGACTAAGACTTGCAGGAACCACCTGGCATGCGCGGACATATAAATGGGCGTATTGTGTTGTACCCTAACCCTTTCCCCTGTCAGCTAGGACCATATTTTTTTATTAAAATGACAGTTTCACTCAGCTGTAACCTCTGCTAGTGTCACTGTTGTTGTTAGAATGAACACAGACAGGGCATTCCAAGGTGAGCATGGATGCTCCAAATAAGGCAAAAGTTATGATTAGATCTTATGTTTAGGGGCCATTCTTGAACTTCGATTGGTCAGGTCTAGAATTCATGCATATAAATTATTTGAATTTCTATTGTAAGTCGCCCAACTCTTCTGTGTACTTTGAACCTTGAAACAAGTAAGTTGGTCACCCATGTGCTAGTAGACTCTGAAACTAGTGGGTCTGGCACGACTGTTAATCATTTTTTGGGGGACTACAGATAGCAATACGCAGTAAGTAATATTTTTGTTACCTCATAATTGTCAGTTTTTTTAGAGAATTAATTTTTCATTATCGATAGTATTTCCAAATATTTTATCAGTAAATTTTTGATATCTTATTAAGATTAGATTGTCGGTAAAGGGCAGGAAAACCACACATAATGTTATATGTTAATTGATTGATTGTATATGTGTGATCTGTATGAATGTACAATTATGTATTCATGAGATATTGTTTGTATCATGACCTATACGACCTTTGTTAAATCATGTATTTTATATAATGCATGCGTCTGATTGAATGTTGTATTATGTCTAGGTAACTTTGTTATTTGCAGATAACCGTCTTCGAGTCTTGACGTCTTAACATCTTCGTCGTCTGCACGTCATCTTCATATCTACGTCATTAAACATCTGTTGGCGTCAATCAATAAAGTGAAGAATTTTATGATATAAGACGCGCGTGTTGCTTTGTCTTCTAAGCCCCCAAAAGGTGATCGCGCCAGGAGTTGCGTCTCTATATTCCATGGCACAGTTATTGCATAATTTAAAGTAACTGCAAAAGTAACTTGACAATTATTATCGCATTGAAAGAGTAACTGCGTATCCTCTTTCCTACAGTTATTGCATAGTCTGTGAAAGAAATATTGCAACATGGATATAAGTGAAGACGGGGAGGTGGAGTTAACCGGAAACCGCCAAGAAGCCAGTGCGGATAAAGCCACTTGAGACAAAGGGTCTTCGCGCAGCAAGACGAGTAGCTGCAGGAGACGCCGTGCCGAGCTTAAGCTCGAGCAAGCCAGACGGCGCCAAGAGTTGGAACGCCGGCGCCTAGAGCTCCAACGCCAAGAAGTTGAGCTACGACAACAGATCGAGATCCAGGACCTAGAAGATCGTTTGGCCAACGCAGAGGTTGATTCGACGTCTTCAGCCTCATCCGGATCCGGACCATCAACATCAAGTGAAGTCGATGCCACAAGGACGACGTTGCCACACACAGCTGTGAACAGTGACATAAAAGTTGAGGAATATCTTTCAGGACTTCACAAATTCACCAACAACTTACAGGACAACATGAACCTTCCAAAAACCGGAATTATTAACATTCTCAGGGAACCCATTGGACTATTGCAAATTTCTTTGTAATTTTGAAACTAACATTGAGTGCAAAGTAACAGACGATCGACTTAAGGGGTGTTGCGGCAGTTTATTTAACCGAGGATATATTTATGGCAACACCGATCAGTGCTCCAGCTAGGCCTAAATTGAAGGGCGCCCCGCCCTGCCCTCCCGAACCTCCGCCCTGCCCTCCCGAACCTCCGCCCTGCCCTTCCTAGGGCCCCCCTGCCCTTAACANAGATTGTAAGGAGACTGCCCACACATATCAGGTCAAAGTGGATTGAGCATGCAAGTAATTTGATAGAACAGGGAACAGAGCCCACATTTAAAGACTTGCTCCGCTTTATTCAACAGCGGGCCAGGGTAGCTAACACAATGTATGGCAAAGATTTTGCATGATAGTCTAAGCAGACGATTCCTCGGTCAGCGGTCAGTTCTAGGTCACATCAGGTCAATTCTAGGGACCGTGGGAAAGTTGTTACATTATCAACAGCAGGTAGAGAGGGCCAGGCACGAGGTAGTAATGGGTTTAAATAGGGGCAGTTAAGGCGTTTATCAAGTGTGTATTGTCAAGAGGGCCATAAATTGATCAATTGTGACAGGCTCAAAACAATCAAAGTTGATAGTAGATTAGCTGTTGTGCGAGAGAATAGGATGTCTGAAAACGGCTTGAACTTCAAACAAAATGGAAGTTTGTGTAGTAAGGGTAGTCAGTGTGAAGTAAGTAATTGTGGGGAAAAGCACCACACATTATTACATAGACCCTTGCCTGTAGAAAACCAGAACCTGGTAGGCCGCAGTAATTGCTGCACTGAAATTGATGTCTCCATACCTAGTAAGGTTACTAAGGTAAGTCTACGAATTGTACCTGTCATTGTGCAATTCGGCTTAAAGATCGCTAAGACATATGCCTTACAAGATGAGGGTACCGATGTAACATTGTGCAGCAATAGTCTGGTTAAGAAATTAGGGCTGAAAGGTATTTCTCGCCAATTCACCATTACCACGGTGAACCAATCTGCAGAGCAGCGAACTGGAGTAGAAGTGCAATTTAAGGTAAATTCTTTAGCTAAAAAGGAATGCCTTAATATTAGGAGAGCCTGGTCAGTACCAGAGCTACCTATATCGGTAAAGTCTCTCCCCACAGAAAATGATATAGGTAAGTGGAAGGCTGGAAGCACCTTGCAGGTATCAAATTACTTCAGGTAAGTTCTTCTAAGGTGGAGTTACTTATTGGAAGTGACTGCCCAGAAGCTTTTTGGGTTGAAGAAGAACGACGGGGAAGTAGGGGTGATCCTTATGCGATACGGTCTCCCCTTGGCTGGACAATATAAGGTCCAACAGGTGAGGGCATGTCTTCTCGTGGCAATGTTAATTTCCAGCGCAGTGCAAACATCCATGATCAAATTGGAAGGTTATGGACATCTGATTTTCCCGACTGTGACTTGAACAATAAATTTGGAATGTCAAGAGAAGACCACCGAGCTCTATCGTCCATGGTAAGTTCCATGAATAAAGAAGGTTAGCACCACAACATTGGTCTACCCTGGCGCGACAATCAAGTAAGCTTGCCTAACAACAAAGCGTTAGCTGTTGCGCGTCTTGGGCAGTAAAGCCGAAAGCTATCAAGAGACCGGCACTTACATGCGCTTTATAGTGAAACAATGAATGATTGTACCTCCAACACCACCCAGTGTGCAACCCAAACAAACCTGGTAAAGTAAGAGTAGAGTTTGACTGCGCAAGAAATATCGAGGTGTTTCGCTGAATGATAACCTTTTACAGGGTCCTGATCTCGTGAATAGCCTGGTGGGTGTGCTAATAAGGTTCCCGGAACAGCCGATAACCCTAGTTGCCGATATCGAGGCCATGTTCCACCAAGTGAAGGTGAGTGACAAAGACAGGGATGCCATAAGATTTCTTTGGTGGCCTGGTGGAGATATGGAGCAGTCACCTGGTGAGTATTGTATGACTGTCCATTTGTTTGGTGCGACGTCCTCACCCAGCTGTGCAGCTTACAGCTTGAGGTGCACAGCAAGAGAGCATGCTGACAGCTTCAGTCCAGAAGCAGTAAAGACGGTAGAAAGAAACTTCTATGTCGATAACTTGTTGAAGTCCGTACCGGATGTTCAGGTAGGTATTGATTTGTCTACTGAACTGAGAGAATTATTGTCAAACGGAGGATTCAAGTTGACAAAGTGGATTTCGAATAGTAATAGGGTTCTTGACACGATCCCAGAATCTGACAGGGCAGTCAAGTGCTCAAAAATTGACCTTGATAATGACAAACAGTGTGAACGTGCTCTGGGTTTGCACTGGTATGTAGAGAAGGACACCTTTGTGTTCGATGTTGACCTGCCAGATAAATGCCACACCCGACGTGGTATATTGTCAGTAGCAAGCTTACTTTACGACCCACTTGGATTAGTGGCACCCATCACTCTGATACCGAAACTTATCCTGCAGAATGCATGCCGCAAGAAGCTGCAGTGGGATGACACAATTTGTGGCAATGACATTTAAAAATGGTCGCAGTGGCTGCAAAAACTACCTGCATTATCACAGGTAAGTAGCGATAGATGTTTCAGGCCAGTCGCTGTCGATGGCACATCGAAAGTTGAACTGCATATGTTCAGCGATGCATCAGAATATGCATATGGGGCAGCAGTGTACATCGAGATATACGATGCCAACTGCAACATCAAAATCAGACTTGTAATAGGTAAGTCAAGACTGGCGCCAATCAAGGTGATGTCCATTCCACGACTAGAGTTAGCTGCAGCAGTTGTAGCTGTCAAGCTGTACCAGCTGGTATCACAAGAACTGGACTTCAAAATTGATGAACGTTATGATTGTTTTAGGCTACATCACAAATGGAACCCGACGCTTTAAGACATTGTAGCAAATAGGCTTGCAGCAATACATGACGTCACATCTCCTGCAGAGTGGAGATATGTTCCTTCACAAAATAACTCGGCTAATATAGCATCTAGGGGACTGTTTCCAAATGAAACAGATACACTGGTAAGATGGTTACAGGGCCCTGACCTTCTACAGACATGTAAGGAGGACTGGCCACAGAACCCACAGAATATAGCCATTCTAGATGATGATGGAGGAACCAAGCAGGTATGTAGTACAAACGCCACTCAGATGAAACCCCCTGTGGCACTTGATAGCCTGATGGTCAGATTCTCTAACTGGCATCAACTGGAGAGGTCAGTGGCATGGTCTCTCAGGCTTAAATCATACCTCATTCAGAGACATTTAGCAAGAAAGCAAACTCACTGTAACAGGGGCACGTTGACTGTAGGTGATCTACGGAGAGCCACACATGCCATTTTATCGTTTGTGCAAATATGTGAGTATAACAACGAAATCAGTTGTGTCCTGAAATCAGGACATGTTTCAGGTAAAAGTGTTCTGGCACAACTTAGCCCAGTTTTCACAGATGGTTTACTGAAGGTAGGCGGCCGCCTCGAAAATGTCCACTTGAGTAACGACGCCAAACATCAGACCATTTTACCAGGTAACCACCATGTGACAAGAATTCTCATCAGGTCATACCATGAAACCAATGCTCACATGGGACCACATCACATGTTGTCCTTGTGGAGACAGCGGTATTGGATAAGACCGGGTCTCAAATCAATTAAATATGTGTTTAGCAAATGTATTGGTTGTAAGAGACGACAGCAGCAGTCAGAAACTCAACATATGGGCCCACTTTCTGTTGAGAGGCTTGAGCCGGATAAGCCGCCATTTACCTACGTTGGAGTTGATTTATTTGGTCCAATGTTTGTGAAATCTGGCAGGAGGCAGTTGAAAAGATACGGCTCTCTGTTTACTTGTTTATGTTCTAGAGCGGTACACGTTGAAATTACGCACTCTGAATACCGACTCTTTCATTGGAGCGTTACTGAGTTTTGAGAGTAGACGAGGCAGACCGGAGAAGATTTTTAGTGACAATTGCACAAATCTGACAGCAGGTGAAAGGGAACTGCGTGAGTCGATACGGCAGTGGAATTAGAGTCATATCTCTAAGCATTTGAACCAGAAAGGTATTGTATGGCATTTCAATCCTCCATATGCAAGTCATATGGGAGGAGTTTGGGAAAGGTTGGTTCGATCCTTCAAACAGGCATTGAAATCTGTCGTGCGTGAACAGCTTCTTTGCGACAAAGCCCTATCAACTTTGGCTACCGAGGTTGAAAGGATATTGAATGACCGACCAAGTACACAGGTAAGTGATGATCACCGTGACCCGCAAGCTCTCTCGCCGAATACACTGTTGTTGTTACGACCGAATAGGTTTTTCCCTTCAGGTGTATTTGACAAGACCGACAATTATTGCCGACGGTGGTGGAGGCAAGTCCAGTACTTGGCCAATATCTTTTGGTGGCGCTGGCTTAAAGAGTACCTCCCAGCCTTACAGGTAAGATCAAAGTGGCAACACAGCAGGCGAAATCTAGCTGTGAATGACATTGTATTCGTGTGTGACGAGAACTCTTCACGAGGACACTGGCCTTTGGGAGTTGTGCAGGAGTTAAGCAACAGCAGAGATGGTCTTGTGCGGACATGCAAGGTCAGAGGTAACGGAACTGAAAAGGTAATGCCAGTGACACAGCTACGCTTATTAGAGCATGCTGCCTAGTATTGTCACAATATGTATATAGCCTATGATGTCCTTTTTTGTAGTATAAAAGGATAGTTGAAACTTAGTTCATTTGTGTACTCAAAGTAGTTAGTTATGTATTCATTTTTGTTGTGTATCTGTATGAAAGTTGTTCATGGACATAGTTGGTCATAGCTTAGTCTCTAAAATTGTTAAAGTAAAATGAACCTATATGGTAAGTTCATTGGGTGGCGGTGTGAGAGACTAAGACACGCAGGAACCAACTGCCATGCGTGGACATATAAATGGGCGTTGTGTGTTGAACCCTTACCCTAACCCTTTCCCCTGTCCGCTAGAACCCATAATTTTTTATAAAAATGACAGTTTCACCCAGCTGTAACCTCTGCTAGTGTCACTGTTGTTGTTAGAATAAACACAGACAGGGCATTCCAAGTTGAGCATGGATGCTCCAAATAAGGCAAAAGTTATAATTATATCTGATGTTTAGGGACCATTCTTGAACTTCGATTGGTCTGGCCTAGAATTCATGCATATTAATTATTTGAATTCCTATTGTAAGTCGCCCAACTCTTCAGTGTACTTAGAACCTTGAAACAAGTAGGTTGGTCACTCATGTACTAGTAGACTCTGAAACTAGTGGGTCTGGCACGACTGTTAATCATTTTTTGGGGACTACATGCAGTAAGTAATATTTGTGTTACCTCATTATTGTCAGTTTTATGAGAGAATTATTTTTTTCTTATCGATAGTATTTCCTAATATTTTATCAGTAAATTTTTGATATCTTATTAAGATTAGATTGTTGGTAAAGGGCAGGAAAACCACACATAATGTTATATGTTAATTAATTGATTGTATATGTGTGATCTGTATGAATGTACAATTATGTATTCATGAAATATTGTTTGTATCATGACCTATACGACCTTTGTTAAATCATGTATTTTATATAATGCATGCGTCTGATTGAATGTTGTATTATGTCTAGGTAACTTTGTTATTTGCAGATAACCGTCTTCGAGTCTTGACGTCTTAACATCTTCGTCGTCTGCACGTCATCTTCACATCTACGTCATTTAACATATGTTTGCGTCAATCAATAAAGTGAAGAATTTTATGATATAATATGAAGAAGTGAAACTCCAGAAGCTGCAGCAGTATTGCAGTTTTATCATACACACCTCTGTGGTCCTTTATTTATGGCAAGGAACCAAGACGCGTGTGTTGTTTGTCTTCTAAGCCCCCAAAAGGTGATCGCGCCAGGAGTTGCGTCTCTATACTCCGTGGCACAGTTATTGCATAATTTAAAGTAACTGCGAAAGGAACTTGACAATTATCGCATAGAAAGAGTAACTGCGTATCCTCTTTCCTACAACCATGTTTGCATTGTGCATGGTCTATAAGCAAAGAAATATTGCTAAACCTCTTTACAATAAAATTTGTTACAGCTTGGTACAATATATAGCGTGTCTGTTATTTAAGTTCATAATAATTCCATAAATAAAAATAACAATATATAAATAATCTAATTTAGATGCAATTTAAATCATTCATAATTTTGCTGATTGGGTATTGATCTTGTTCACAGCGTCGATAGATAAATCGGTTGATCTTTGGCTGACCTTTTGGAACATTCGTTAGTTCAACAAAATAATCCCTGCACATTCAAAGTGACTTACTGGTATATCCTTAAGAAAATGTAAATATTGTTACAGACGTAAGGCATATGTAACAAAGGCATTTAAAGGCTAAGTAAATGCAGTAGAATCATGCATACAATGAGGCTTAGAAGCAGCATTGACACAAACGCTGTGAACTTATTTTTGATTGTATCTCTGCCGTTTAAATTCACAAGTGCGATTATTTTTAATAATACAACTGTGATTTTCTGGGCCGAAGTAGTTGAATACGGCGTCAATTTATTTATGTTATTCTTAATTCTGTATTTAATAAGTTTTATGTAAGCATTTAAAAGTAGTCTTGTACATCGTATGATTTATCAAATAGGACTTGTGTAACGTTTGTGTGAATGTCAACATCTACATATATATATCATAAGATTCAGAATACAAAGTATTTCTATGTATAACATTTTAAAGTGAAAATTGAATATGGACAAAACTAATTAAAAAGCGGTTTTCAATCTCCACGAAGAATGAACAGCTCGACAAAATCCCTCTATTATGCGCAAGCTCCGTGGGACGACATGCAATTTATATGAGCAGATGGCCAAGAAAATTCACAAGGGAACGGTCAAATCAACCTAGAGAAGAGATTAAGAACATGGTTTACAACAGCAAAAATTAAACAACATATATATAAAGGGAAAATTAAACAGAGACATTTTCAGGGAGGGGGATTCTTGTTAACCTCCGGCAGTCTTTTATACAAGGCAAGCGGCCCATTGATTAAAGATATCAGTACAGTGCATACAACATAACAATGCACATGAACTGATTAAATTTTGGGTCACCGCCTAAGAACGGTTTATGCAAAGCATGGGGGGTTAAAACCGATGTGTTGGCTAGCCGAACATTTCACGTAGCCCAGAATAAATAAACAACCCACATGCCAATATAGGCTAAATGAATATCTACTCCAAAGGCTACACAATTCAAATTAACTAGTCATTAAATATCGTGTAAATTCGATTTGAAAGCTATACAATTACCCAATGATAAATATAGACCAAAGCAACATAATTACTGAGGAACGATGACATGATAAAACTGCTCTGTCCCTTCTTGTCGAAAAGCATCATATAGTGAAAATTCCTAATCATTGAAACTCACTCAGCGAAGAAACAGTAATACAAGGTGCAAAATGCCCGATTACGTATCTAATATATGCATACAAAATGCTTGATAAGGCCCAAAATAATGCGGTACCCATTATCACAGAACCTTTGGAATCGATACCAATCCAGTTGTATGCACACTTAGATTCTTATAACATTGGTAATTTAACCGAGTGAGAGTGAAATTTAATTTCATAAAAGGCCAACAAGTACTTTATAATGTCTATGTCTTTTATTTAATCGTTTAATCAAGACACTTATAACAATGACGTCATGTAACTGACACAATGGCACCTTCGGTCACTCACAACACTGTTCGAAATGCGGACACTCGCCATCGATTTGGCGTACGGTTCAACGAGCGTAACGAAACGATAACATTTTGATAAAATAGTTGTGTAACACTGCGTTCTGATTTATAACGGAATGCTGGCGTGGATTTCTTTAATATTTAGAATAAACTATTGTGTAATTCTCTTTGCTGAATAATCCAAATGCCTTGGGTTTGGTTTATTTAAATATAACCCAACAGTGTCTTACAAAAACGTTAGAAATTTACAAAAGAGTGTATGCCAATGAAAGACTTTTGAACAACATAATTATTCTCTCATAAAAAAATCGTTCGTCTCATCTGATGATTACATCTTTGAACTGATAATATTTGGTCGTTTACGCCACTGAACCATTTCGCAGTTTAGCTCATGCTTTATTGGATTTGAATTCATTATTTCTTGAATCAATTAACAAATGTGTTACATGCACCACGCATGCTTCTAAATATATATTTAAATCGAATTTTATGATAATGTTCCAGAAGATAAATGTGATTTGCAAGGCGGATGTCTCATTCTCAATTTGGACAGATTGATACAGATGTACTCTTATTGCCAATTCGATATACAGTCAATGGTTTTTAACTCCATGGGTTTCTTTGAATATAAAACTTTCTCAAATAAATGAATTTATATTACATTTTGAAGAAAGCATATTTATGTTTTATGATTTGTATAACATATTAATAAAGTTGAAAACTACATACCGTGTAATTAACGTTTTTGTAACGGTGAGAATTGGGATTCTTAGTACGTATAAGTATGTACTGTATCTGTACTTTTCTTATGATCTACGCAATAACCGTACTACGACTTAGAGGATTTAAAGCCCTTTGTATTACACAATTCTTTACAACTGTATATATATTAATTGTTCTACTGAATCTTTCTGACCCGAGAG
The DNA here is from genome assembly GCA_007657795.1 of Dreissena rostriformis. Classification (NCBI taxonomy): domain Eukaryota; kingdom Metazoa; phylum Mollusca; class Bivalvia; order Myida; family Dreissenidae; genus Dreissena; species Dreissena rostriformis. The sequence continues at coordinate 36,376 of VMBQ01004643.1, forward strand.
GATGTACAAGTGTTGTCAGAAAACCCATATGATTTTATGATGATGAATGGCAAAGGTCATCTCGTTCTGAGGCCAAATATACAATTATGACACTATAACCGACAACATATTATTTGCTACGGTTAATCTTAACAATGCGTGTCCAAGCCAAAATGGTGTGGCAGAAATATTGCGAATTAAATATTGTGTAGAAATATGCCACAGCTTCGTTTGTCGGGACGTCGTTAAAATGGAAAGTCAAATGGCGCTCTTCTTTACATTCTGTCAGCAAAGTATTTAACGTCCAACATCTTATTTCCAAGTCGTAGGATATACTGTTTAGCATCTGATTCAAAATGGACCTATATGGCTTCCGTGCACAGCTGAAACTCGTATATGAATCGTTTCAGTATTTGCTAGTCTGCGATGCGTTAACATTTGCGCTCTGTAAAATCAACATCACTTTAATAACAAAACTCTTTGTTTAAACCTATTTATTTTAGCTCGATTGCATCGAAAGCCTAAGGCTTATTTGAAACGCTCTCGAGTCCGTTTCCTGGGACTAGAACCAATAGTTGGTGTCTATGGGTGAGAACTATAGAACGCTCCCACAGTGGGGATCGAACCCGTGACCTCCAGGTCGCTAGGCGGAAACCATATCCACTACGCCACGGCGACCTTTAAATAACAAAAATCTTGTCAAGAATGCAGTTCAGTTGACATGAACTATAACCTTAATGTCTTTGTAAATGTTTTTGGAACATCTAAGTATATACGGTAAACATCCAGTCTAATTTAACGCATAATTGTCTTTATAGGTATAATTAAAAGGTTAGAATCTAGTCAAGCGTCGACTAAGAACTTATGTAAAATGCTTAGCCGTACACGTTATTGAGTACAATGACGTCAATAGTAAATCTGTTTTCTCTGCAACAATGGTCCAGAAAGGTAATTATGAAATCACCTGTATATGTTATTGAGGTGACATTTCTATGAACTTTAGTAAAATTACAAACTGAACTTTGTATGGTAAGTTCAAAGTAATTTAAATAACCATAATAAGACAATCAGACAAGTACAACATGGACATCGTTGTATAAAAACCTTGAGTACGGATTGAAGTGAAGTATAAGTAGGGCAGTCAGAAACTGTTTCTTCGATGTGAACTATTGTTTAGTTAAATTTTCAGCGACATGTGTGGGGTCTTTGTACACTCGCTTATAAATGTTTAATGCCAGTCTAAACCCAATCGATTGCGTTGAGATTTCCACGACGGTGGTAACTGTTCCAATAATATTTAGGTCACGCTCTGAGAAAACGGTGTTAAATGCATGTGCATAAAGTGTCTTCACATATTAGCCTGTGCATTCCGCATAGGCTAATCAGGGACGAAACTTTCACCTCTTATGATATTTTTCGTTTACAGATAGTCTCATCTAAACAAAAATCCAATAAAGGCGGAAAGTGTCGTCCCTGATTAGCCTGTGCGGTCTGAACAGGCTAATCTGGGACGACACTTTACGCAAAGGCATACAAACCCCTTTTCACAGAGCGAGGCTCATTTATATTTGCTTTGTAATGGCCCCTTATTCTGTGAGTTCATACGCGTTGATAGGTTACTGAAGTATAGTGCACTACGCACTACTGACCCTATGTCTGATGTTCAATGAGCTGTTGTCATACGTAACTTGTAATATACAAATCGATTATGTTTTAATTTCCAGTACGATTATCGATTGAAAACCAAACTGGTTTATCAGCCTCCTTATCATATATGGCGATGATTCCTTCTTGTTACTACAGTTTACTTTATTTATAATATTAATGCCAACGTATTAAAGAGTCGAGTATTAATTAAATAGTATGATGTACTTCTGTTCCATATAATATACCAGTATTTATTATGCAACCAGTGGGAATAGGAATTTGAAAACATACTATTGCCAAAAAATATGAAAATATGATTTATCATTGAAACGTTAACGTACATTGTTAAGCATTTGGAACAGTTCGATTTTAAGATGATTGAATGACGATAAGTGAATATAAAAGACCTGTTTATGATCTATTTACTGAATATGTCTGAAATACTAGTTTGCATCGATAATTTGGTGTTGAATGATTAGACAAACTGATCGTATGTGCCATATTTATTACCCATAAATGTACAAATATTTTGAAATAATAGAGTATTAAAATCATTAATCGATTTGTCTTGGGTAAACAAAACCATGAAAGTGAACGTTTGATAGACCGGTAATACTTGATTAGCACACTCTGGAACAACGTGACGTCGTAACAGTATATGACATCGATAAGATCTAAATATTGACAGTACATGTAATGTGTTCACCAGTCCAGTTTAAAATATATCACCGAAAAACCGCGTTTCTGTGTGTTCATCCGCCCCTTTTAACGTTCTGTATATCTCCCCAAAAGACACCAAGTACTGGTTCTAGAGCTCTAGAGCGTTTCAAATAAGAAGTAAGTACTTTAAATGCAATCGATCTAAAATACATAGGTTTAAACTAAACGAAATATCCGCCCCTTCAATGCATCAGTGACGTACTCATTTGAAACTTTATAGCAGTACTTAAATTATACGTGCGTTGTTTCTTGAAGATCAAATATCATGTAGGACATTCAATTAAATACATGACGTCATAATACGTTTTCAATCCATTCAATCAATACATTTTGTTATCTGGATGCAACTGGCCATTGTGTTCGTGTTAAATTCCTTTTTCTGCAAAATACAAAGGATTGTTGTTTTACATATATACATCAGTCGATAATTGGAGAAATATGCAACCACCGACACATCTTGTCTTCGCTAATCAAGGCTGCTTTAAGTAGACTCGGTACACAGCAGGTATGCTCCGATAGTTATTTTTAACCCATTTATGCCTAGTGGACTTTCCCATCCTTCTAAAATGGATCAATTTATTTCCAAAATTAGGAATGTCTAGTATATTTATTTCTATATTTAGAATATTTCTTACAGGAATTCCTTTAAGCAAACAGCGCAGACCCAGATGAGACGCCGCATCATGCGGCGTCTCATCTGGGTCTACGCTGTTTGCCAAGTCCTTTTTTCTAGACGCTTGGCATACATGGGTTAATAAAATCGCCGTCAAAAACATCTCCGTAAACGTGCCTTCTTATTTGAATTTTATGGGAATTTTATTACCCTGTTTATATTTAATTAGGCTATGAAAACGTATGCATATTGTGATTTAAGAACGTTTCGTCTACGCGTAGTGGAGGCAGGTTGTTTCATGATACTGCTAATTATGACTCAGTGTAAACCGTGGATGATCAATTTATTCATAGATGTTAATAAATGTTTTAATAAAATAAATTTAAAAAAAGTCTTCATTACGTATATGCTCGCTCTCTCAGTGCAAACTGCCTTCATAGTGTGCGAATGCTTAACTATGCCATGCTTGTGTTGTTTCTGCATGTTAATAACCGAGTTGAAAGGCACATTTGCACAACTATTTTAGTTTATGATTGTTTTCAGAAAGTACATATTACATTAGGTATGTTCTCTACAATATTGTAAACGTGTGGTACATGGCAGAACATTATTTGCCGAATGCTATGTTTATTTAAATAAAGTTGCATACGTTGATGTGCCTGAATATGTGTGAATATAATATTGGAGAGGAACTCTCTGTTATCCAAAACAACTTTATATAGAAATGACCATGGGAAGAAACGTGATGTAAATAACCCGAACGGTTAGATCGATCTGCGTTCTCAATTAATAAAGTTTGTTCATGTTGTATACACTACAAAGAAAGGTGATTTCATTAATCAAAGCGCTGAAGGCACTGAAGTTGTTCGCTATTGCATAATCTTAGACGCAACTCAGTTTTCAAAATTATGTTATAGCTTTTTATATCGCAAGTTTGAAATGAACACAACTCATTCAAATTTATAACGAGTGTTCTTAAAGCACAGGTCGAGATGTTGGTGCACTGTTTATCCTCATATTTATGTTATAGAGATAACTTAGCCAAATTACAATTATATGTCTCTTTTTTTCGCAATTGGTTGCTGCACTGGCAACCATCTTTAGAATTTTGGTTGCCTTGCTAAAGAAGAACAAGCCTGGAATCATGTACATATTGTGTTATTTGTATTTAATACTTTATTTATTTTCTTTAAATTATTGAGCAACAATTTTGCCGACATGACCGACTTTTAATGCATTATGTCTTAGGGCTTAATGCATACATGTATGCCTTAATTGTCATCCCAGTACCAGAAACTCTCTTTAAACGAAAAACACCATAAAATCAGAAAGTGTCGTCCTTGATTTGCTTGTGCGCACTGCACAGGCTAATCAGTGTGCACAGAACAACACTTATTTGACATGCATTAAGCCCCGTTTTCCCTGAACGCAGCCAATATGTACAGATTTCAATCACAAACTTGCCAATGTCGTCGCACAAGCTGTTAAACACTATTGATTACATGTACATACAAATACTCACTGCCTGCAGTGTACCACCAGTGGTGAAGTTTAAACAGGATAATCAGTGTGCACATGCAGATGCAGTGGTTATCGTTCTTGCTGTATAAGACCATGCGACTTGCAAAACTCCCTCTCAACATTAGTTGTTCTTGCGAACAACTAAAAAGGGCAAATGAATATAGTTCAGTAGTTTGGAAACGAAGCGTGGCACTGTATGGCATATAAGCGGAACATTTCCTTATATGAGCATCGCTCTAAAAAAAAATCAGCTTAATTCATGTGCGTAAAGTGTCGTCCCAGATTAGCCTGTGCAGTTCACACAGGATAATCAGGGACTACTCTTTCCGCTGTTATGGTATTTTTTTTATCTTTTAAGGGAGTGCCTTCTAAGCGAAAACCCAGTTTAGGCGGAAAGTGTCGTCCCAGATTAACCTGTGCGGACTGCACATGTTAATCTTGGACGACACTTTTCGCACATGCATTTAGCCCCATTTTCTCAGGGCGAGGCTAAAATGTATAATAATTTCATACATTACTACATTGAATGCTATTATTTTAGATTTTTAAAAGTCTACATTTGCATAAGTACTTTTAAGATCGATAGATAAATTGTTGGACCTATATTGAACTTTCGGAAAACTTTCTAACTTCTAATCTGGTTTACGGACTTAAGTGAATAATGACCGTAAGTACAAGTAAATATTGTTAAAGATGTAAGGGATAAGTAATAAATTGGTTTAAAGGATCAGCGAAGCCAGTAGATTTATTTGTAAAGGAGATCAATCAGGGTTACATAAACGCGTGAGTACTTATGTACCCAAAGAATCATGACTGCCATTGAAATTTAAGGCGCGATGTTTGTGTCTAAATAAAACTTTGATATTGTTGAACCAGTTTAATGCGGCGTCAAACATATATTATTGTTTCATTACTGCTGTCGTTTGGATATCATATTAATGTATCTAAAATTAAACATGTGCTTTGTGTGATTATATCAACAGGTCGTTGTGGCCATTATTATCACCGGTATATAGGAACATTCCATTAGGTACAAATGACATATTCGTATTTCCCATTTAAATGTAGAACTTTTTTTAATGAAGTACAATAAATGCAACACTAACGGACAAGCGATTGTTCATTGCATTTTTGCATAATCGTTTGAATGATGGATAGATGTTTTCACATCGTCAACTCGAACCAGAATGGTTACTTTTATGATGAGTGTCATACATTAAAGGTCAAGGTCATACAAAGAAGGGCGAAAAATTGCAGTCTTTTTGTACCAATTTATCGTGTCAACTATATAACTCTACCGTGAATCGAAATACAGCACTGATGGTAAAAGTTTTACATCTGTGTCAAAGAGAGCTGTAGGAGTATGAATCACTGTTAGTGATAGTTGAAGATTATTTCTGAGATTGTAAGCATTTGAGTCGCGTTCTGAGAAAACTTGGCATAATGCATGTGCGTAAAGTGTCGTCCCAGATTAGCCTGTGCATTCCGCACAGGCTAATCTGCAGTGACGACACATTCCGCCTAAGTTGGATTTTTGATTAAAAGAGACTTCATTTAAGCGAAAAATGTCATAAAAGCGGAAACTGTCGTCACTGATAAGCCTGTGCGAACTGCACAGGCTAATCTGTGACGACACTTTACGCACATGCATTATGCCCAGTTTTCTCAGAACGCGACACATTTGTGGTCAGCTTTATTGTGCGTTAACAAATCGGAAAAATATCGAATCTTTCCGATGGCGACACAATACATGTTCATATAAATTTCATTTTAAATGCATAATTGCACATCGTGTCAATTACTTGTATCATGCTTAAACACTTCATATACGTCTTATTTGAGATATATTAATATTAAAATCTGAGTATAAATGATATAAATCTATTAAATTTCGTCTAAAAGTAACAATTGATTGCGAGTGTTTTTAATATATATCACAGATCAACGATATAATCCTCAACAACTGGGTTACGGCAAATTAAAAAAGATTATCAAAACAAACGTAGTAGATGGTATCAGTTAATGAAAACATAGATCATATCACTACTAAAATGTAATACCTAAAATTGTCACTTGTCAAGATAAGATCAAAACAGTTAGTTTCCCAATACAATACACTAACACATTTGCAAATAGATTGTACAGATAGATTGTTGCGAAATCGAAATGATGTTCGTGCTGTTGTTGTTTTTGTTTTGTTACATTTGTGTGTGTGTGTTTTTTGTTTTTGCGTTTGTTTTTTTTTTTTTTTTGGNCGGTGATATTATAACAGGTTAAAATTGTTTTTGTAAGAGATATTATATGACGCTGCTGTGATACCGATATATTTATTCAATCGCTTTCAAAAGCAATCACGCATGAGAAGATTATTTACACGCCTTTATCCGCTGGATCCGCTTGTGAGTCATTGAACAAGTTGGTTTTAATAAAAGTTCGTCGTTATACATTATTTTAATTAAAAAATTAATATATGATAGCTAAATAATAATTAATGATGTCAATGCAATGTCTTGTAGATATTGTAGATTGCGCGACTTCATAAGATATAAGCCTCGCTCTGGGAAAACGGGGTTTTATGCATGTGCGTAAAGTGTCGTACCAGATTAACCTTGGAAGTCTGGGCCAAACTTTCAGCCTAATGTGGATTTTCGCTTGTTAGAGACTTCCTTTTATCGAAAAATACAATAAAAGCTGAAACTTTCGTCCACTACTGTGGTGGCTTATATGGGACGAAATTTACGCACATTCATTAAGCCCGGTTTTCCCAGAACGAGACTCATATGTGTAACATTATGTTTTCATTATAAGCAGAAATTGGATAAGCCACATTTAATCAAAACACACGTTTAGTAAACAAAACTTATACAAGTCTGTGGACGTATATGGTTCAGAACCAAGCTCGTTCAATGAACCCCTTCGTGCAGGTAAACTCTTGCGGAATGTAAACATGTCCTAATAATACTTTGGAACGGAACGTGTCCAATTTCACAAGGTATTCAAAACAATCGCGTCTATGAACATTAATCTGAGAGAGGCGGTGTATATCTCCATCAAAAAACATACTCACGCAACAATATACATAATACAAAGTTTGTATCTGTTTCGTCTTTTGTTGTTATCGTGATAAGAAAAATTAAAAGTGCACATGCGCGAACAATCAATGTGACTCGTTTAGGTCATGTACATGTATATAATGGTATTTTGATAAGCAAATTATTATTCAACGTCTATACTTCTCTGCGTGTGCGTATTTCTGCATGCATGTTAAAATAGAGTATTATACTATAAAATTAACAAAATTTACGTACTTTGAATAAATTGTTGGTTTTTCATAGTAATATGTGTGTACACACCAGTAAATATTTTTTTAATTGACTGTTTGCTGAACACAGGGTGGAGCGCACGTGTTTCGAATTATTTTTTTTTAATTAAGTTAAATTGGTTTTGTTACTGTCTGGTATGGCGTTGAATGTCAATTGCCGCAATTTAATGACCAAAACACATATTTGTCACATTTCAGAAAAAATGAACTAATAATTTTATAAAAGATTATAATCTTATCACGTGGATACAAACATATGTAAAAAGCTGTTAGTCCGTAATTCTTATCGCAGTTTTTATCTAGAAAATTTCACATGTCAATACTGGCCTTTGAACAAACATCACCCGCTTGTATTTATAGGGATCATACTGAATCAATGAATACACCGATAAATATAATGGGATATCCGCTTCGTTTGGTCTTAAAAGTAATTTAATTTTGACAAATAATGGTTGTGGACAGTAACTTACAAACAACAAACATTTGTAGCGTTAACCTTTTATTAACCGACGTCACTGAATGTTTAATTAAAGTGTTCCAAATTCTACTGATATAACTATACATTTATTAAATCCGTTGTTAAAACAATATTTGCTCGTACTCGGTTTCCAAATGTTACTTATATAACTATAAATTGACAAAATTGATTAAATCCGTTGTTAAAACCATATTTATTTATTAATTTCCCGTTCAATATATTTTATTTTCCTCGTCAATAGGTGTGTGTGGGTCGAGGTCACCCCACTCCACACTGACAGAGTTGATGACCATAAAAGAGTTTCGGCTCAAGCTAGATAGTGTCTTATTTCTAGAGCGGTATTCCTGTCGCAACCAATGATTAATATCGATATTATACAAAACGTTAAAACAGTATTTGCGCGTAATCGATCGATCATTACAACGTATAACTGGATTTCAGTGTGTGTGTGTATTTATCCTTCATTTAAGAAAGTAATACATAATTACGGTACGTTATTAACGTTAATGTCAGACTGACGTTACAAAGGTTGCGTTATCAACATAAGCATTATATTTGCGTTATTAAAGTTGCGGTATTCACATAAGCATGCGTCTGACGTTACCAAATGTTGCGTTATTGACGTTAGCATTACATTGACGTTACTGACGTCGCACTAATAGCGTTAACATTAGACTGACGTTAGTTTAACGTTGCAGCATTTACGTTATCATCAAATTTGCATTATTAACAGTGTATTATTAACGGAAGCGTCTAACTAACGATGCGGTATTAGCATTGACATACATAAGCCGTTGCGTTATGTTCGTTGGCATCAGACTGACGTTACTTAAGTTGCCTTATTAATATAATCATCAGACTCACGTTACTGACGCTGCGTTATTAACGTTCAAACCAATATGCAGAACGAAATTTTAACATCTGACGGACTTGTTTGAAACGATTGCCTTCAGTAGCAGTAGCGTAAATGAATACAGAGGAGAGCACGCACTTCTCTGGTAAATATCTAAAACATGATGTGTCTGACCGACTTTTCTGTGTTTACTTCTTAATTGTCTGAAGATTTCTTTAGCGTATTTAAAATGTCTGTGAATGCAAATATACCGCCATTATAAAATGTCTGTGAATGCAAATCTACCGCCATTATAAAATGTCTGTGAATGCAAATATACCGCCATTATAAAGGTCTGTGAATGCAAATATACCGCCATTATAAATGTCTGTGAATGCAATTATACCGCCACTTACAAACCTATTGTTTTATTTATATTATAGTATTAGTAATTTTCTTTAACGTTTATGGTGGTTTAAGATCGTCTTGATAAACTTATCGGGTTCATATTAAGTTTTCCAAACATTTCATTTCAATTAGGCTAAGGCGATTATTGAATCACATCAGTAGATTAAGTATCAATGAACTTAAAAACAATCATTAACAACACACATCTATTTTCGATTCCACTTCAAAAAACTTAATACCATCCCAATGGCATATCAAACTCGCATTCACTGAAACTGTTATGGTTGTCATCACTCTACACAGGACTTTTAGGGGAAAATACGTTTTCGATTATACTATTGTGTTCGTCCAAGAGATTTTTAGAGAAAAAAATTATCGTTTCACTTTTAATGTAGAATGGCCTGACGAATTAAAAAACTGAAAATTTAGTACAAACCTAAAAATGTCATCGTCGGCACCATTGTTGAAAGCATAGGCAGACGCTTGGAATATACGACTCGAATATCGATACCAGAAACAAAACTAACGATTTACGTCTCATTCGGCCAATTTTTATATAGAAAAGCAATTATTGCTAATCGAGGAAAATCGCATATATTTCAAGTATCGAAACAAAAATCGCCTAAGCAAATAATATTTGTATAAACACGTTTTCATTTTCTTACACGCATGTTGCTATTTAATCGGACTTTTTTTTCAATAACGTCGTGATTTTGAATTGCCAGAACCCGCTAAAACTGCATAGCTTACGCAGTATAAGAAAACAAATCAGATATAATGTGAGTGAGAGAAAAAAAACATATAAGAAAATTAAGTACTTCCTAATACGTTTGAACATCTCTTCTTTGTATGTCCGGCATATGATGTACAACGCCTAGAGCTGAGTGGAGGTATACTAGCGGCTTACAAAAAAACATTTAATATAGACCGCAACCTATTGCTGATGCCTCCCAACGAAATCGCCCCACAGGTGCGGCTTCACGTGTTTAAATTCCTGCGTGACACAGGATACCTTGATAAATTATAACCCGCGTTACTTTCCAAAGAGTACATATCTCAAACTATCTTAAAGGAAAAATATAAACGCGATCCTATGCCACTCGTTCTCCAAGGACTTAATTAATACAATTACTACAGTGCAAACTATCTATAATCAACGCGACCAAATTTAGTCCCAGTAAATATGTCGTCATAGTATAATTCTGAGAAAAAATAGTATACTTAGATTAATTAATTTAGTTCTAAAACTGTTCCGTTAACAATTCATAATACATATATGTATATGTATTTTTAAAGATTCAAATTAATAATGGCTATCTTATGTACTAATGACAAGAGGAAAATTGCATCAATAAATAAATAGATATAGAAACACTGTATGTAATGTGCACGCCGAGAACCTATATTTGTATTTGGGGTCCAAATTGACTTTGGATTGGTAGTACATTACAGTGCAGTGTATAGAGACTCTAAGCCTGCACAGTATATAGGTACATGTTGTACATCCGTCTAACGACCACAACATGTACCTATATACTGTGCAGGCTTAGAGTCTCTATATCGATGTATTAATGGGCTCCGCTCGTGTAGCAATAAGGTTGATCTGTCATTTATACTTATTGAGTATTCGAACGGAAGATATAATCTTTCAAAGATGCATTTTCACTGTGAATGAACAAAAGCTGTCACGTGACCCCAAAAGTCAACGTCAGTAGGCGTTTTACGAAGGATAAACGCCGCACCAGGTAGTTTTTTTTTGTCAATATCTATGCTGATCGTCTTCTGGCTTTCATACGACCTAGTGAGGACAATAAGGCATGCATAAAGCTTGCGAACGGTATATCACGCTTGGTGTGTGTTGCTTTGGTTTTCGAGAACACTTCGACACAAATTTTTTGCATTTGCATTTTTTGGCTACTGACGTTTGCCATTCTTAAATGTTCTACTGACGTTTGCCATATTTGTTATTACTCTTTAAACGTATAGTTATTATCCGATACATATTTTCGTTTGTTTATGCAAAGAAATATGTAATATATGTTCGTCCGGTAACGCATATATAGTTCTGTTATCGTTTATTTGTGTAAACATCGACTCTTTGTATGTTTTACTACTGACGTGTGCTTCTACAATGAAATTTTGTGTCGAAGTGTTCTCGAAAACCAAATCAACACAAACCAAGCGTGATATACTAATCGCAAGCTGTATGCATGCCTTATTGCCCGCACTAGGTCGTATGAAAGCCAGAGGACGATCAGCATAGATATTGACAAAAAACAAAACTACCTTGTGCGGCTGTTATCCTTCGTAAAACGCCTACTGATGTTGACTTTTGGGGTCACGTGACAGTTTTTGTTAATTCACAGTGGTTCTAAAGATAAGCAAATGTGCTCGTTATTATCTTTATTTTAATGTTATTTTGTGTCGTCGACTCTCTTTTTCAATCATGTCAGCGTGTTGATTGTCTCTCAGCAGCATGAGAGGCCTACTTTCTTTCTTACACATGTCAATTTTGTCATTCAAATAATTTGTATCAGTTTGCATAGTCTTCATTGTGTAATGAATGGTGAATACTTTGGTACGACGCGGGATACATGTGTAGCGTTATAGTTTGTATTTCACGATATGTCGGTATATACTGATACCCTTTATATTGCGTTTTGTTGTTTTTTTCAAGATCACCGAGAGATCTACATGTGTATATTTGTTTGTGTTCTAATATTATGTACTACAACAGAAGCGAATCAGCGAACTGTATGACACTATGGGCCCAAATTTATGGCCCGTAGTGGAAGAAAACAATTCAATCATTCGTGTCCGAACGGCGAAATACCACTCATGGTAAGACATTGGCGGTGAACTTGTTAATAATTAAGAACGACTGCCATTACTTGGATGAAGTATCAACGCATCGTGGACTTATTGATTGGAAATCGATCACAACTATCATCAACATAGACCGTTTAAGACATTATTTCGCAACTTGAGGTCGATTCCATGAACATAGTCCAATGAAAATGAAATGACTCAGCGATTGTTGTGTTTATATATCCGTACTTGTTTTTCAAGCCGGTATAACTTTTTGTCTGACCGGTTGACGCACTTGTTGGCGCGCTTGTGAGATCCGTGGCGAAGATGCATCACCTTTTACGTTTGGTGAGCAGACTTAGGCCTGGGCAGGGTCATGTCTTATCGAATATCTTAAGACAAATTTAAGTTACTCTTGAATTGTGTAGTTAAAGCTAAGATTCTTAAGCAAGTTATATTCCTGAATGTAAGGGTTTGTATAAAGTGTGCCACTGAAAACTTTAAAAAAAAACAACGTAATAAGCTGTTTCATTTGAAAATGGACAAGCATTTATAGCCCTGCTGAAGTCAAATTCTTCAAACCATACCGTTTTTAAGAAGTCAACAAATTGTAAAACCAAATTCAAAAGATTCCGTTATTCAAGGGAACATATAACAACTTAAAACCAGAGCAAGCGGAGTAATAGTTTCTTGCGTCTGTAAGAGGTCACTTATTCAGTTAAATTGAGTCGCGCTCTGATTAAATGGGGTGTAATGCATGTGCGTAAAGTGTCGTCCCAGATTAGCCTGTGCAGTGCGCTCAGGCTATTCAGGGACGACACTTTCCGCTGTTATTGTATTTTTCGTGTAAAGGAAGACTCTTCTTGACGAAAATAAAGTTAAGACGGAAAGTGTCGTCACTGATTAATCTGTGCGGACTTCACAGGCTAATAATCTGGGACGACACTTTACGCACATTAATTAAACCCCCTTTTCTCAGAGCAATGATGAATTTAAATGAATAAGTGACCTCTTATATACGAAAACATAACTATTACTGCAAGCTATCATATTTTAAAATTATTGACCGCTCCGTTTTCATTTTATTTAAACAAAGAATAAAACAATGGGTTTGTCCGGTAAATGCGTATTGTCCAAACTTTTTAAATGTATGCACGTAAACGTACTTGTAAATTCCTTATACTTTTGCATGCTGCAAATGTAAGGGAATCCTTCCATTAGTATTTCATTTCACACATCAGGCGATTTCAATATATTTAATATTAAGCGTTAGTTACATAATATAACGATATTTGTCATTGCTTCTAACGTACATATTCGCTTTATAATAAACATATATTCAATTCGTGTTTTATGCGTGTGCTACAACATATAGTAACTAGCACTGATGGCAATTACATTATAAATCTTCTTGTACGTTACGTTTATAACCTGCCAAAGTCTGTATAATATAAAGTTAATCCTGTTTAAAATATGTGCACACACACGTCTGCAACGTGCAATAGGGCAAACACGATCAACGCATGCGCTGTCTACTTTTGTCTACTTTTATGACAAGTGTTTCAATTGTATATTAATCAGGGGCGTTATATGGCAAGCTCATCATAGAAAATTATGTATTCATTTTTTAGTCTCATGCATTATTTTCTATTTCCAAAAATGGATAAAGAATAACCATTTCTGTAATATTTACTATTGTTAACACATTTGACGGCGACACGTCATGTTGTCAAAGAAGTCAAAATTTTACGAATTCACATAAAATAATAAATTACTTAAGCTCGATCGCATTGAAAACATTTGGTGTATACAGACTACCGTATCGACTAAATACTACAGACTTTCATGGGAAGAACTAGTACTTAGTGTCTCTGAAAGTCTGAACGCCTTCTATATGGGATCGAACCCGGTACATTCCGGTTGCGAGGTACTTCACGACTATCCACTATAATATTTAGACGTCATGAATCTCATGTATTAACTTAATTACCCTACACTAATGTGAAGAAGGTCACCAGCAGGTGCTCGGTTCTACTTACCGCTCGCAGCAGAGAGGGCAAATCCCACCAACAGCACACACAGACTTTCGGACAGGTCCATAACGTGAACTATGCGATAAAGGTTAATCAACTGTCCCGTTTTCCATTTGTAAGAATTTTATTAATTTGGTATTATTTATTTCTTATGTACACACGTTTGACAAATATAACTTGATTATTTTATTCATTTAACTCAGTTTTAACTGCACTACTTATCGTACACCATACGTTTTTTAAAGCAGTGTAGAGAACAACAACTTGTCTGTTTTAAATCTTGATATCACAATCAAATTCAAGATGAAACGCGTGAATAATGCATTATTTGTCAAGCATAACATAGTTGTCTTAACCCTGTGTTATCCGATATCACAAAACATTTATAATATCCGTAAAATATGTTATTCCATATATAATATGCATAACAACATTCTCGTATTTGGATATCGATGCTATTTACATGTCCTTAATTGTTCTCATGTTACCGTAGTACTAGCAAATGACCAATAGAAGCAACACGAGCACTCACATGTGCATACAATCAATCGCAAGTGATTCACACACATTGAAAGCAACGATGAACAGTCTCTTCCATATTTAAGCATCCTATAACATCTTTGGCCTGTATTAAATGTCACTGGTTTGCAACTGCATCAACCGACGATGTTTGTCCGTTCAATGGACGAACGAAGAACAGGAACAACCGATATATTGCGCGAGTCCGACTGCATGCGCTGTCCGTCATTTTGAGGTCGCTTACATCGTTACCCGGTACATGGATAGACTATTTATGGACAGTCGAATCGGCGGATGACTTAGTTTTGATCTAGTTTGAATGTATTGCCGTTATCAACAGTTTTTAAGTTATAGCACGGTCGTTAGTTAACCAACTGAAACTATTCCTGGTACAGCTGGTTCACCGGTACTTATTGCATATACTTTTAAATGTAATGTAGAAAAAACATGTAGTTCTTTTCAATAATTCATTGTTATTTGTAAAAACTGCGGTTGCACTGAAATCGATATGCCATATTCCGTACAATGATATGTCATATTCCTTACAATGATATGTCATATTCCTTACAATGATATGACATATTCCTTACAATGATATGTCATAGTCCTTACAATGATATGTCATATTCCTTAGAATGGTTTGTCATATTCCTTACAATGGTTTGTCATATTCCTTACAATGATATTTCATATTCCTTACAATGATATGTCATAGTCCTTACAATGATATGTCATATTCCTTACAATGGTTTGTCATATTCCTTACAATGATATTTCATAGTCCTTACAATGATATGTCGTATCACTGACGTAAAGGACTTGAATTTACTGACAGAGGAGAGTTGACATCACATTCAGTGATACAGAACTCACTTAAAGTGAAGACTTAAACTCACTGAAAGTGAAGACTTGAACTCACTGAAATTGAAGACTTGAGCTCTCTCACAGAGGAGACTTGAACTTGACGGAGGAATTAACAACACAGTATGGTCACTGATACTGTTGAGCCTTGTACCAAAGATAATACAAACCATTATGCAGTCATTCACCATTAATCATGTCTGGTGTCTTATTTTAAGAAGTTAAATGTGCAAGATATGAAATTTTATTTCTTCTACAGTTAATTTGATTGCAATGAAGACATTTGCAAATATCAGCGGTGATCAGTATATCCATTTTGTTTTCAAAGTTGAAGGTCGTGTTTCAAATGTCTTAGTGTATTTATCGAGCGATTCGTGATTAATCTATCCAGCAATGACCGCAATATTTGGCGAAAACAGAGCCTGCTATTTTACCCCAGATCCTGTATTGACGTCACACTTAACAATTGGTTACATTAACTTGTGTCCTGTAACACGGTGTTAACATATATGTGATATGCGCGCAACGGCCATGTGGACCGATGTTTGACATTAAGTATAGGTTTTGTAATATGGATGGGTTTAATTATAAGTCGGTAAGTTTTCTATTGATGGGGACACGCCCAATCGATATTGCAAGTCACGCCAGTTGTAATACAATATAAAAACTAAAGACATGTGTAATAACTATTAAACTTATGAATTGGTGCTTTTATTAAAATAATAATAATGTAAATTAAGAAAACTTAGAAATTTAAGACTAAAAGCTTTTGATGTAATGGACAATATTTCATACCAAAGCAGATTTACGTCATTAACAAACTTTATAATTGTATTAATTATCTTATACGAGGTCTGGTAATAAACCTTCGCGTACTTTATATAGTGTGCGTGTACTTAGCTGTAACTAAATTAACCGGTAAAATTATGTTAAAATTTTCGTGTTTTTCTACCAATCGAACTGCACATTTAAACCCATGCCGTTCAATTCTCTCTTCAATAACTTTTAATAACCGGTGGATTAATGAAACGAAATAAATTAGTATGGGCAAAGCAGTTGTCATTATTCATAATTGCACAATAAGACACTCACCCGCATAAAATTTACCGAATATTTATAAATTTAAACAAAAAATCCGTAATCTTTATTGAATTACTACATAAACATCAAAATCTCGCTTAAAGCCAAGTAATGCATCCATTAACGTTCAACCCATTGTAATATATCTATTCTGTTTGTGATTATGTTCTGTTGTTTTTTTTCCATTAAATAAGTGTTCTAAAAGATCAACGAAGTGAATAATTACTTTATTAGCGCAAACCTTGGTCCGAAGTGGGGATACCCATCAAAGAATATTTATTAGAGTTTCATAATATATCACTTTTAATGGTCGTGCTCGTCACACCAAAGAGTTCATCGTTTCTGATCCGGCATTCCATAATCACATACATAGCTGAAGAAACTACTGTTTTATTCATTACTAGCCACGGCTTATCTTTTGATATAAAATAAACAGCTATGAAATAACAAATAAAACAAACTTACATGCGTGTATATAACTACGTCAATAAATATGGAAATATTACAAAACATTGCTCAATAATATTGCCAAACGATGTTTGTTTTTTATTATATAAGTTTTATTCTCGTTTTTATCATGTATGCAATGGTGGTATTGATTTAAAGTATAGTTCAAAAAGTTTCTCGACAAAAGGTCTCTTAAGTGAGCTTACCATAGAAATTGTTTGCATTTTATTATATGAATTTGAGCGACGCTCTGTGAAAACGGGGTTGAATGCATATGCGTAAAGTGTCGTCCCAGAGTAGCCTGTGCATTTCGCACAGGCTAATCAGGGGCGACACTTTACGCTTTTATGATATTTGACTTGAAAATAAAGTCTTTTCTTAGCAAAAATCCAGTTTAGGCGGGAAGTGTCGTCCCTGATTAGCCTGTGCAGACTTCACAGGCTAATCTGCGACGACACTTTACGCACATGCTTTTAACCCCCTTTTCACAGAGCGAGGCTCATTTGTATATAAATTACTGATATGTACCCCGCCATTGTCCACTGTAAACATCTAGATGCTTTAATATCGCCGTGTATCGTACAATAAGTATCTGGATAAAAGTTCAAATAAGTTTGCTTATCAATGCAATTGTCTGCGTGTTATGATATGAAATATTGTGGAAATGTGTCGCGTTCTTAGAAAACTGGACGAAATGCATGTGCGTAAAGTGTCTTCCCAGATTAGCCTGTGTAGTCCGCATCAGGGACGACACTTTCCGCCTAAACTGGATTTTCACTAAGCAGAGACATCTTTTAAACGAAAAAGTCCATAAAAGCGGAAATTATCGTCCCTGATTAGCTTGTGCGGACTGCACAGGCTAATCGGGGATGACAATTTACGCACAAGCATTATGCCCAGTTTCTCAGAACACGACATAAATTATTTACCATGCACCCCGGCATTGCTCACTGTTATTCCTCTAGATTCTTTCATAGCATCGCACTACGTGTATGTGCGTTTGTAACTTAAATTAAATAAATATATACGTGGTGCGTTCAGCCTTCAGGTCTGTATGTATTACAGAAAGTCTGGCATTACATCCTCAACAAAAACAGTATCTTTGTCTTTGAAAGAGGCAGATAATCTTTGTCAGAACACCAATGTTTTGTTGATTATGATTTTTAAAGAATGCCAAACACCGTCAATCATCCTGCTTTGTTCTTATTTAAATCAAGAATTTATTGCAGAGTGGATTTGCAGAAACTCCATTCTATTATTACTATTTATTTTATTATTACNCATTTACTTATGGTAAGTAAGGCATTATAACTCAAAAAAAGTAATTAAATGGTTGAAAACATAAAAATCACAGAATTGCTTTTCACATTTTGAGATACAATAAAGAGGGTTTTGCAAATTATACGGTCGTATTGTTTAACAAGTACTTACCTGTAATCTCATTTACTATTGAAATGGTATACAGCATTCCATTCATCACAAAACTATGAATAAAGATCAAAGGGAATTTATATATTCATATACGATCGAACGTAACCTACGGATGTGTTTTTATCGCAAACAACATAATATTTCTAACGGACTCGAGGGCGTTTCGAATAAGTAGTAAGTACTTTAAATGCAATCGAGCTAAAATAAATAGGTTTTAACGTCATATTACTAACTTTCATTCCTGCACAAGCAATCTGCGTGTCAACAGTGTAAATTTATTCTTTACAATGGATACTCCACTTATTGTGGTGTTACTGTGCATAGGGATTTGCATCACAGGTAATGGTCTCATATGTATTTTAATATTTTTAGTTACCGTATTATAAAACCTCAAAGATGAGTTTATATTTAGTCTGTACTAATATCCAAACATTTGACATTGCTAACATAATCAGGTACGCAGGGATTGTTTTATTTGAACTTCCATAACTATAAAATTTATATGATCGATACAGATTAATTTATTCGCGAACCACACATCAAAGGGGCTTGTCACACTCGCTGTATATATGTTTTCGTTAATAAATATTTATGGTCGACATGCACTTTTGTTTAGCTTCTTTATTCTCCGGTAAAATTTGGAATAGTAAAAACGGTGATCGATTTACAGATAGATCACACTCATTTGGTCACTCATTTCGATATTAAGGGAAAGTACAAACACCTGAACACTTGCAGACAGTTATTGGGACAAGTCTGCAGATATAGATCTCTGAAACCATCTCCAGCATAGAATGTATTTTCCTGCAAAATATTGAAAACACACGCGGTTATAACATGCATAACATTATAATTACCTCTNTTTTTTTTTTTTTACACATTTAAAGCCACGCACCTTGAAATGAAGTACATGTTAATCAATACATATAGATGCAATTTGAAAGTGTGAAAATTGTCATTAAATCTATAGCCTAGTTAGCAAGTAATTTATTATTATTCAAACGGCACCGCTTGTAAAACCGAAAGTAGGATTTCTATACGTATACGTCCATTTCGACAAACGCAATTATTTTTAAATTTTAAAGCGCAAAAAAGACGGATTTCTACCTTGTTACCACCAGATATATTCTAATGGACATAGATAAAATTAAATCTATAGCCTAGTTAGCAAGTTTTTTTTTCCAAACGGTTCCGCTTTTAAAACCGAAAGTAGGATTTCTAGACGTATACGTCCATTTCGACAAACGCGTTTATTTTGAAGTTTTAAAGCGCAAAGAAAAGACGAATTTCTACCTTGTTACCACAAGATATATTCTAATTGGCATAGATAAAATATGTTTCTTATTTATACTTAAATGTACTATGCCAAATAAGGTGTGTGACTTTAAATACTCATAAAATCTTAATGAGTTAGGAGTATTAAGCAATGCTCTTTTCTTTACGTGCACATGACCGTATGACACGATATCTTGTCGGGACTGTTACTATGTATAAGGCTTTTACAAATGATTTGACACAAATGATCTCCATGTTGAGAAAACTAGTTGCTCAAAACACCTGTGTGCCTAGCTCTTAGAGTTAAGGTCACACATAAAGGTAAAAGCCCAAAATACACATTCCATATTCGGACCATTTTGTGGACGGACTGATTTGTATGTATGCTCATCATTTCTGTGTAAGTAATGATCTGTGTGGGATTGTAAATAACATTTCGTGACTGAACGGAGCTTGGCTTAGGTATAAGAAGAGGTTTATTTTTTGTAATGTTGTTGTTGTGCGTGTACAGGTTTTTTTTCCCATTTGTATTGAAATTTGTATTTTATTTTCCAAAGCTGGCTAAAACTTTAGTTAGAATGTTTGCAGTCTAATTGGAACGATGATGACACGCATACGTTCGTCATCGCTCGCACGATATTATAGAAGTTGGGGTATGTAAACGTAACTGTGTATTGGCAATAATTATTGTAGTTTACACACCCAAGTCTACCACGACCTTCAGAAGGGGGTTACATGTATACCGTACCCACCTCGAGTGCACACCGATGTTGTAAAATGGTTTATATTGTCTTATATTGCAAAAAATCTCCACCAATATTCTTTGCTTTAACCAGTGCACATATATATATGTATTATGATCTATGATGGTCTGTGATATTTATGGTTTGTTAATAACTGTTGACTATGGATTGTATTGTTATGATATGTGCAAAAATTAAATTATTATTATTATTATAACCACAGGTTCCGTAGTATACCGTAATTACTCTTATTTATCGGACACTCTTAATTTTCAGGCACCCTCTCTTTTAGCCAAAGTTATTTTGTTTGTGAATCTTGGTTTTCAGGACACTCAGATTTTACCCTTTTATTAATTACGCTTTATATTTGGTCTGTTGCATTCGTTACACCTCACACATGTGTTATACCAACCGGATAACGGTATTAAAAGTTCATATGAAAACTCGAAGTCAGTGTACCGTCGCATTTGCTATATATTTGGTAAATAGGCATGTGTACTCGATATACGTGATGATTTCTCCCGATAGCTTTAAGAAGTTACGCATTTGAAATGATCTTCGTAAGGAAACCAATAAGTTCTGCTTATTGAATTCACAAGTTTTGTTGTGTATCATTTTGAGAACAGCTATTTGGTGTCATTTAGTGGGAATTTTGATAACTTAAATACTTTTGCAAATTAGTGTTTTGTTGTTTAATGTCTGTTAAGTCATACCAATTCATTCAGTGTTCCTATTTTCTCTTATTGTTGCATTATACATATATTTGTTTCTTCTTCTTATCAACGACATGGCTTGATTCTAAGTGATCATTGCTTCTTGAAATGTTTCCATTTATCAATTTATCCCGTTTTATAAAGCTTCCTTTATTTCCGCTGTGAACCATTCAGATTGATGATTAAATTTAATTGTTGTTTCTTTAACGAAAGCACACTATGTTTATTTAATACATCATGTACAACGTACCACTTAATAGACATGCTCTCATGAAAGAATAAAAAGACATTTACGATATTCAACAATTACAATGAATGAATCACAAACAAGCAATTAAAATATAAAATACTTTGCTATAGAAACTCGGGTCAATATTATTTTATAATCGATTGTAATCGTAGGTAAAAGTTCCTTTATCGGGTCTAACACATGTCTTTAAACTTGGAAATTCGACGACATTCAGCTTAACTGATTATAATAAGTACATAAGCATGATATTTAATGTATCGATATTTATTGATAGTGACAGCCAAATAAGCATGTAATCCAAGTCCAGAATTTATTGCATACACAGTATACAAGCAGAATGTCAAATAATATCGACATGGAGAAGTTCATAGAATAAAGCAATAAGGTATTAAGCATCAAATACATACTTAGTACATGTATAGTGAAATATTACACAGATAGTAGTCGTTAATGAAAAGTAATGTGGATTCATAATAGTAAAAGGTATAAATTAAGAGTAAATTCTTTAGTGTATATTCTCAACTTCTCGACATTAAATACATATTTGGCGGTTTTGTATAGGCTGGTTCTGCTGATTTTATAAGAAATACGAATTTTCATAGCCTAGGCCAGTGATAGTAGCAAGTGGTAAAGTATAATCCATTCGAGTGTATCTGTATTATCTTATACACGGAAGCATACTTTTAACAGCCATCTCCGCAGGCGATCACATTGTGACCAAAGGTTTCGGCGCAAACACTGGCCTTGTAATGGTGGATTATTTTCTTGCCATTGGTCAGACTTAGGCATTCGTCTGTGTTGTGACAGCTTCAGTCCTTCACAGCTTTGTCGCAAAGGTTCGGGCAGTTGATCATGCGACTGCAGGAGACTCTCAGCCAGTGACTTTGCTTATAAATACTACCAGATCCTTTATGATGCTTTTGTCCTCTGCCAAAGCCACTCGACAGAAACAGCTAAAATAAAATACAAGCATCTTAAAAGTTAACTGACTATCTCATAATTTTGACTTCATAAATGCAAATCAAAATAAGATTATTATCTTCATACCCGTACTGATAATACTTTTATAATTTCAACACGACCGACGATGTACTCTCGTAAAGGGGATTGTTCACAGATTTTCGTATTTAGAATTAAATATGTTTATTCCCGTGATGTGAACCAGGACCATGTGGAAGCGAAAGTTAGTGCGATACCACGTGACCACGCTGGTTATATACGATATAAACGCTATGTAAATACTACACATGTTTGCCTAAGAAAATGCATTACAAACTCTTTATAATTTTGTTATTATTTAATTATACTTTTTTTTGCATAACGAAAATACATTTATGAACCATGTAAAAAAGTTTTATTTTTGTAGAAGTGTATTTCGCTTGTTTTAAACTATTGTATGCATTTTACATTGTTTCGAAATTCGTCATTTTTCCAAACTGTGAACAAGTCCCTATAAAACATTGAACGAAATCAATTATGGGTTATTCTGCAATAATAAGAAGCACAGCCTTATGTTAAAGACGTAGTTCTGCAGAATTCTCAGTGAGACTCAAAATAAAAACAATTTATAAAATGATTGTGCTCAATAAATTTATTGTTTTGAAACAAACAAAAACACAATCAAGCATGTTGCATTAACATTAACACAATACAGGTTTAAATTATTGAAATTAACCTTTAATGTAACTACGAGCAAAAATCTATTTCTTGCTTAAACTATGAATGGAGTATAGAACAATACACTTCTCGTGCAGATGCTTAAAAATTCATTTAATACAAGGATCTTTATATAAAAATAATGTATCTATGTGATTTAATTGTCTAATGATGCAAGGTAGTAACCATTCTCTAACGGGACTTTTTCACACTTTAAAAAACTCACAATAACAAACAGTCTGTCTTAGATTTAGCAAAGAATGTTTGGGATTGTATTTTAATAATCAAAATCGCACACCCGACTTAGTAACGATTGTTGTCGATATTTTGCTAAATATACTACATGCACTACTAACATAAGGCGTAGAAACTGCAGTCATTGTACATGTCAGAATGGCGCAGTGGTAGCATGTTAGAGATCCAGGGTTCGAAATCCGGGGATGGCATACTTTTTATACATTTCTTTTAATTATCATTATTTCAAACCATTGTAAATATTAAAGATTTGTTAGTAAATGCACATACTTTATGACATATTTTTTTCAAAATAGCATAAATATGTGAACAAATCTCTTTTTAATAATTGCTCGTAAAAATGAAAGAAAAAAGTTATTTCTTGAAAATATAATTCCATAAGAATGTTATTTTATGTATTTTTTTCACCACTGCACAAGCAGCACTGAATTGAATTGAATGAAAATAATGTTTTGTACTCACTTGCAAGTGAAATGATTGGCGCCATATCGTCAAACCCCGTTGATCAAGTTTTGTAGACATCTATTAGTTGCAAACCACCGCGTTTATATAGCCTTTAATACGCAACTAAATGATGTATGCATACGTGATTATGTTCCCGGATTTCAGAAAAATTC
This sequence comes from Dreissena rostriformis, assembly GCA_007657795.1. Taxonomy (NCBI): domain Eukaryota; kingdom Metazoa; phylum Mollusca; class Bivalvia; order Myida; family Dreissenidae; genus Dreissena; species Dreissena rostriformis. The sequence continues at coordinate 60,584 of VMBQ01004643.1, forward strand.
CATTTAACATAATCGTCGAAGCTGAAACACTCGAGCGTTATTGGTTGACAGTGCAAATATTTAAAAACTTATTTTAGACTTCTTGTTTCACATCCGTCTTTACCATATATGGACGTCGTCCGAAGAGAAAATACGGACGGTGCAAAATCGTGATATATCGAATATCTCCGGAATCCTCCGTAAGATAGATATCTTGTCTATAGCTGAGTCAGTCAGGCTTGAAACACCCAACGCATGATCCTTCTCTTGTTATACGGCTGTATACGACGTGCGCTGACTTAGCCTGGATTTCATTATGTTTTGCGATGCAAGTAATTAATTTGTGTTAGCTTTAAGTCTTATCTCATCTTATTGAGCAACACATCGCACTTTTTTAATTGTCAGAATATAAACGATGTGAGTGTGTGAAGTAACCGATCAAGCCACTTTTGCTCTATTAGAGGTATCGGTAAGGTACCGTTAAATGTGATGATATAACCAGGTGAGTTTGGTTGGTAGTCATTATACCGGACATAATTAACAGGCAGAGATTCCCATTTAATGTGTTATCCACTTTTGATTGGGTAGATGTTGTTATAGATATTTTTTTTAAGATACTAATCACATTCAGTCATTCACAATGACTCCACTTTTAACATTTAAGTTTGGGCGTGCGTAACTTCGAAGTATAAACAACTCATCATATTATTAGCAGGATTTTTCAGGAAAACATTGCGTAAACGTTATGTATTTCTGGCAGTTTTCTTCATTTCAAATCAATCTTGATTAAAATGTACACAAAAGTTCACTAGAAAGTCTTCTAAAAAGTGGATATGGCACCGCTTTACTGCACAATATGGCAATCAAAGCTAAAAATATAAATATGTGTTCACACATTTTTTTCTAACCCTATGGTTCGACTTGTTAATAATGTCTCACAAATCTTCCTTTGTGGTCTTCTGTCAAAATTATTTTTAAGGTTCCGTTTCAAGTGAACCAAAATGTACACACATTAATGATGAAGGGTCCTCTCCAAAACATGCCAATATGAATCCTCTTCACTGCGCTTATGGCCACCGTAGATTAAACTATGGATATATTAAAATAACATTGTCTTCGATTTGTAAATACTTTCACAGAATTGTTTATAAGATGGTCCCCTGCAAACTTATATAAAAGGTTTCGCTTTATTGCACAAAATGGTCCCTTGAGCCAAAAGTAAACTGTGCGTTAATATTCTTTATATTGAACATATGTTCTTAAGTGCTCAGCCAATCTTCATAATAATTTATTTAAATGTTCACTGCTGGGTCCTCTATAAAAACGTGTGCATGGCGGTAATGCTTAACTTCTAAGATGGCCGTCATAGCTTAACATACACATACACCTTAAATTATTTGTTTTCTAATCAAACAATGGCATACACGTTTTTATTAAATGGTTAAACAAATGCAAAAACAACCTCCCAGCCTGAGCTCAACATATGATGTGTGTCACAAACAATGCAACTTTCTATTTTCTTCCCACACTTGATTCATGCTAACATATTAACTGGACGTTAAAATAAAATTGATTTAAATTCAATGATCAATTTTACATTTACCATTCACTGATTATTCAATGAACATTCATGATCATTTATCTTGCATTTCTGAAACGATAACAAAACTTCATTTCACGAACAGTTGCACACATGTTAAGGTACAGCATTGTATCAAAGCAAATAAAGAATCAAGATACAATTGTCTATTAGAAATAATTGATATGCGAACATATATGTCACGAGTTTTCCATAACCTAGAGTGAAATAAGTATTTAATCCCGCTCTGAAAGACCTGCTAGTATTAATATGATTTATCTCCAAATGACCTCCAACTTATGCAATTGTTAAAACTTGATAGACGGTATAATGAATAAGTTGCCAGAGCAGACAAAAAATGTGGATAGCATAAGGCGATTAAAAAGTGTTAAACTTTGGTTATGAAAGACGCATGATCATACTTTTATAGCACATACCTGTGCGAATATATAGATGATAAACCCAGAAACAAGAGGGCCAATATTGGCCATAGAAGTTCACTTATGAACTGTGTTTTTTAGAATAAAAGTTTTCAAAGTTGTTGTTTTAAAGTATTTCAATCTCTTTTCACGTCGGTTACATTCTCTTCACCGTTTTATTGCTAAGAACGTAGGACCATGCAATCAACACGGTAGATCAACTGATCATAACAAATGAGGCGTTCATTATTTTTAAAGGGGAAATCCTGTAAGAGAAGTATTTAACTTAGGAGGGGGTTGTATTATTATTCTTGTAGTGTATTTGTTGTATGTCAATTTTAATTAATGTATTCGGTTCAAGACATCAAGCTCTATTATGGAGAAGAACTTTTTAAGATCTCGATCTTTCGTTCTTATCCTTTTTTGAACAACGTGACTTATTTGTAACTGTATATTCTATGCAAATGCATACCATGTTTGTTCGTACAATAAAATATGTTTAAACTAAGACATCAAGCTCTGACCTTTGCGGTTTCAAAGGAGTTTTCTTGGAGTTATAATGCAATAAAGTAAATATGTAAAGCATCTAACCACGGGTGTTGCAAGTTTTGATCCCGATTTAATACGTTGAACAATCTTAGGAGATGACCACTATTCAAGCTATAAACATTTAGAGCTGCTATTGATTTTTTAGAGAGCAACATGTTTTAGGTATATTTGTTAATAAAGTTTATATTTAAAGTTTGACCCAAGATGCACGATTTAAACAAATCTTGTACATCACCATTACCTGATGTTGCGAATTAACTATCAAAGCTTTCGAATCTTTGGTTTTAGAGATGTTGGTTTGCTATATAGATCTGTATACATAATGTGACCTCTAGGGTGTGGCCAGGTTTGATTACAGAATCATAAGTTAAACAAGTTTTGCGGGCCACTATAACACCCTTGCGATTTAAGAGAAGTTTTTTTTTTAAGTTTTATCCTTTAAAATCGTTTTCAGCCATCACATGCAAAACACCGGGAAAGCTTTGAAACAATACTTGTTGGATGTTCTCAGATATGTCTATGACTTTCCATGAAATTTCCCCAGTGGAGGGAATATCGATTAAATGGAAGCGTAGAAAAAAGACGCATGACGCATAAAGGTAATTCCAAAAGCTTACCAGGTGTATGTTGTACATATGGGAGCTCAAACATACAGCATTGCGCAACATTACAATAAAATATACGAAAGCTTGACTGATTGATACACGACCAAACAATTTTTTTGTCAATGGACTTCTTTTCAAAGCTCAGTGGAGTTGTTTGATCGCACACTTTTCCCACTTATCAAGTCATAGAGAGGTTATCAAGTATGGTTTTTCGAACAGAATAATAAGTTAGGGCGACACAAAGTTCACATTTAATGAACTTCAGCTCTCTATTAACACATTAAAAAAATCCAGCATAATATTGTGTTACTCCCCTCTAACAATCCAATTAAAAGATGGAATCCAGGTTAAATGATAAAGAACATTTATGATTAAATGCAAGAGCTTAAAAATGCTCAAACATAACTCGAAAACATCGAGAAAGGAGACTGACACAAATTAATCGGAAATGATGTTTGCAAGAACTGAGAGCGCTATAATAATAAAATGACCAAAAGCAAAGTAATTGTCAAACTTTAAAAGGACTGTAAAAAGAAGATATTTTAATCGTGATATTTAAATCAATACAAACTAATAATTGTAAACAAATACGGTATTTTAGAACTTTTCTTGTTTCGTCATTCGTGGTTTACAGTCCCTTTAAGGCTGAAATTTGAATGTATACAAAACTTAAAAGCATTCACACATTCATCCGAGATTGCAGACCATGCAACAGACTTTACAGATTATACCGTGGATGAAGCGAAATTTCGTTTTCTTAATTATTGATGAGCCATTGTCGAATAATGAAATTTCTTTAAAAAATATTAGTCAATTGAATTCTCGAAATTCGTACTTGATTGAACAGATCAGTGTTAGTACGACAAAAGCAAACAGCACCCACTTGAAACTGATTCTGGTGTTCTGGGCTGGCATGGAAACCAAGAAAATGCCTCATACTGGTCAAGAACACGACGTTTAGTTTAAACCTATTTATTTAGCTCGATTGCATCGAACGCCAAAGGCTTATTGAAACGCTCTCGGGTCCGTTTCCTGGGACTATAACCAGTACTTGGTGGCATTGTGGAAGATCGAAGGAACGCTCCCAGTGGGGATCGAACCCCTAACGTTTGGTTAACCACATCCAAACGGTCGATTAAACATACCGTATGGCAGCGTACGTAGGTTTCGACGCTGGTGATATCTGTCCGGGTGACAACAAAGTAAGCATGGTTCCAGGAACAGGAACAAACTGTGCAACATCGCAGGATTCATATACATTTTAAACGCAGGCCGACGCGAGAAACACATTTTTTAAAGCGTATTCAAAGGGCTAAGATATGTATAGGATTAGTGAACATTATAGTGGTAACATTGTCTATAAAATAATATATAATACCCACGCTTTTTAGTAGTTTCTTTGTATTGGAAAAAAATCGTAGAATTGTGAATCACAATTGTGGAAATGCGGTGTCTGTGACATAATAATCCAGTCAACTGTAAAAAAATAATTTAAGTTTCGATTCATAATTTATGGGTTAAAATATGTTGTATACAGTTTATTTTGTTGATACATTATGTAATTAATTTCTGGACATTAGTGGTCGTTAATGGCATACACCTGTATGTTTTAAAGATTTTCCGTATATGTACATTAAAGAAGGATCATTAGAAAACATTAAGTTATGAAAATTGTTACATATAAAAAAGATGTTGATAAAAATAGAGATTACTCTGACTAATTTTATGCATTTGTTTTCAAGTTGTGTCCCTTGTCTTGATAGCACATGTAATGAATAGGCATTGGGGACATTTTAAACAATATTTAAGACAAATTTATATCCTCATAACGTAAGCTAGCAACATTAGTATCCATATGTATAAGAACTACCGTCCGTCAGTTTGTCTCCAGCGTACAATTAAAATGTACCAACATGACGTTTGCATGAACCACATGTGGTATTCCTTGGAGAAGCCTGAGTTTATTGCTTAATAATTTAATATTTATGTAATAATTTATGTACTGCACAATACTTATCCACACAGTTAATCAGCAACTATGTGGAGCCAATTAATTTTAATTTAAATAGAAGCATTATCATGAAGACAGGGTGTTCCCTTTAGCTGGATGTCCGACTTCAGTTACGTATTTTTCTTAAAGTAATTGGTGCTTACAAATTGCTTACATGAGCTTACAATGAACTATTGTTGTCCTGGCTGTAAAAAGGTAGCTATCTTATCATTAGTATGCTGTATGCCTAATAACTTTTGTGGGGATTGTTCATGAACTCCTTTCTACGGCCATTCATCCCCTACCTCTGATTTAAGTAAAGCACTTGTCAGTTACTGGCATAAGACAAACATGTATCCNAGTAATTATAATAGAAACATGTAATGTCTTAAATTATAATTCCATAAGACTATTAGTGTATGTATTTTTTCACAACTAAAAGCTTAATTGAATTGAAAAACTTAAATTGGTTCTTATACTTTGCGATATCGAACATGTGCCATATATAGTAACAAACCTAGATACAAGCCACTGTTACAACACAACCATCACAACATCTGCACATAACTGTCAAGTGTCTACATGTCTCGGGTGGGAAACCTGGGGACTGTAGGCCTTCTTGTTTTAGTTTATACCACTAGGGGTCAAAATATGCACTGTCTTAAGATTTGATGTTAAGGTTGAAATGGTTAAAATTGAATGAATATTTGGTGTGTGAAATTTAATTGTGGTCCTCTACGAAGATTGTTCAAAGTATACCGCTTGCTTAGCAAATGACCACGCCCAACACAGGTGAGTGATCTAGTTCTGATAAATCCACGCCTATCGCGTTAGCAAGTGGCCAAGAGTGTTTGATCCCCGAAGAATCAAGTGATTGAAAGTTATATTTACATTGCGCAAAAGCAGTCGTGTGTTATTCTAGTTCAGAATGAATTATTGAGATTGCGTGTGTACATCTCTATCGTGTGAAGATGTGAAGTCACTATAGACGCATCGAAACCTTTCTGTTTTGATGTTTGTTGAGTCACTATTACAATCTGTAACTTCCCTGTATTTGTATTTGGTGTATTATTTGTGACGACAAATTCAGTTCCCTGAATGGGTGTTTATTAGATTGGTATCAGAGTAGCACATCACTTAACCATTGCATTTTTCAACTAACTGTTTTGTTAATAACTGTTTTTGAAAAGTGTGCATTATTAATACCCACTGAATTCGCCCATGAGTCAAGCACATTTGCCCTTATAACGTACCAATAGTTTTCCTAAACGCTAATTTGGTTACCCATTCCTTAAATTCATAGAAATTCAGATAAACACAGTGAGAGCTCTGTAATGAATTAATTATATAATTAATTTTTCAACATGTTGACGAAAATAATTTAAACAAAAATGACCTGGTTACTTTTAGTGTCTATCCGAACATAACAACAACGATACCATTTTTTGCACTGGGGTTGACACAGAAAAGTACGCAAATCTGAAGATCAAATATAATGTGAGTCGTTTGTGAGCTAAGTGATTCGTTTTATATTGAGACATGTTATATGAATTGAAAATGTGGTTAGTCGCACCCCGTATGCATCTACTAGTAGGTAAACTCATTTTCGCCATAAGGGCGATTTACGTTCGTCTCAATGACTAATTGGATACTTACACATATTTTGCTTTAAAAGCTATTAAATATAACGAAACACTGAAAATCGCCGTTTATAAATACACAGTGAATGCAACGTGTTCAATATAAATTCATTAGCGAATGCTGTGAAATGCCCCTGGTCAAATGCCAAGCGTAAAAAGCTGATAAATTCTGAATTTTTGCTTGCAAGAAATTATCAATACTGTAACATATCAAAATTCATAAGGAGAAACCATTTGATGTCATTTCATTTTGAAAATATATTAACTTTAAGTAATGAGGGTAACATATTGTTACAAAGTCTCTAATCACGTCAAAAAACGATCTTTACCAACTACAAAAAACAAAAATGGCCAATACAAGGCCACACTCGACTCAAAGGACGTTTTACACTTTCTTGGTTTAGAGAACTCTGTCTTCGCTAACACAGACATCATGTGTTTGAGTATTACTATAACTTAACTTAGGATTTATAACCCAACTGAGCATACATATAGTGTGTATGGTTGATTTTTGGATACCGTGTTATCTGTTGTCCGTCAGTTCTTGCGTCCTGTCCGTTCGTTAACTGTTTTCTTCTTCCGACTTTTCCTTCTGAACCGCTGGGCAGATTTTAATGAAACTTCACAGGAATGATCCTTAGGTGACCTAATTTCAAAGCTGCTCAAATCATTCCGGCAAATTACTTTCTTAAAGTGATCGGAGCTTACAAATTATTTTAAAAATAAAACCTTTAAAAAAAAACACAAGGTTCAGGTCTTTGATATTATGTGTGTAACATGTGGTCCTCTACCGAGTTGTTCAAAACTGGCCATACCCTAAGTAACACAGATATATATTTGATAGAGATCTGGTGTTGTCCTTCACCTGACATTTGACCTCTACAGAATTCAAAGGTTTTTCATTATCCTGTCGTCACTTTTTAAAATGTATGCCAAGTAATGTGGTCATATGGCACTTTTGCGGTTATTTCATTTTTCGGGGACAGACCATATCTAGAAAAAAGGAAGACATTGGTAGTTTTACAGACAGTATAGCTATAATCCAATGTGTTTATCAATTTGTATAACTCATTACAATAAAATTAAGTTTTGATCTATTGTAAATAACAGTAATGTGACATGTGACCTACGGCAAAACAAATCTACATATCATGACCCTGCTATTGCTTTTTCAATGTAAATCCAGTTGTTTATATTATTGTTCCAACATAGTTATCACAGGAACCAGTTGTTGCAAAAGGCTCAACTGATGAACGGACGTTAGGACAGGCTGACCGCCAACATATAGTCCCAATCCAGTGGTTTGTACGGCCGTAGCAGGTCATATGGTTTGATTGGGATCGGACAGGCAGCTTGGTTGGGATGGGGAAGATTGCTTTGGTTTGGTAAGGCTGAGACAGACTGCTTTGTTGGTCGGAGGCAGCTTTCTTGCTTGGTTGGCGGTAGGCTGCTTGATTGGGTGATTGAAATAGGTTTGGTTTGGCTAAGGCTGGCCGGTTGGTTGGTTAAGTATGGGCAGGCTTCTTTGTTATGAGCGGGAAAATTGCTTGATTGGGCTTGGACAAGCTACTTTGTTGGGCCGAGGCAGCTGCTTGGTTGAGTGGCGGTTGTATGCTTGATCGGGTGAAGGAAATAAGTTGAGTCTGGCTGGTGATAAGGGTATATAGGCATTACGGTCTGTGGGTCTCTTGTTATGACGAGTCCATCAGGAACTGTGGTCTCGTGTTTTGAAAAAGCGGGTATATAGACACCCGTCTATGGGTCTCGTGTTATGACATGGTAGTTATGAACATCACGATATGTTAGTCTTGTGTTCTGAAATAGCGGTTATGTATCACGATATGTAGGTATTGTGTTATAACATAGTGGGTATGAACATCGCGATCTTGTAGTCTCGTGTTATGACAATGTCGGTATGATCTTGACGATATGTTGGTATCGTGTTCTGACAAAGCGGGTATATAGGAACCACAGTCTGTAGGCCTCGTGTTTTTACATAGTGGGTATATAAGAATATATATGCACCACGGACCTTGGGTCTGTTAGTACCACGGGCTGTACATCTCATGTTCTGACATAGCGAGTGAGAAGAAATTACTGGCTGTAGGTCTCGTGTTCTGACATAACGGGTATATGGGCACTACGGGTTGTGGGTTCTCGTGTTTTGATATAGCCAGTATAAAGGCACGTCTGTCTGTAGGTCTCGTGTTCTGGCATAACTGGTATATAGGCACTACAGGCTGTTGGTCTCGTGTTTTGACACAGCGTGTATATCGGCTCTTCTTACTGTAGGTCTCGTGTTCTGACATAGCGGGTGTATAGGCTCTATGGGCTGTAGGTCGGGTGTTCTGATATAGCGGGTGTTTAGGCACTACGGGCTTTAAGTCAGGTGTTCTGACATAGCGGGTATATAGGCACTACGGGCTGTAGGTCAGGTGTTCTTATATAGCGGGTGTATAGGCACTACGGGCTGTAGGTCAGAAGTTCTGATATAGCAGGTATATAGTCACTACAGGCTGTAGGTCAGGTGTTCTGACATAGCGGGAATAAAGGCACAACGGGCTGTAGATCGGGTGTTCTGACATAGCGGGTATATAGGCACTACGGGCTTTAAGTCAGGAGTTCTGACATAGCGGGTATAACTACGGGCTGTAGGTCAGGTGTTCTGACAAAGCGGGTATATAGGCACTACGGGCTGTAGGTCAGGTGTTCTGACATAGCGGGTATATAGGCACTATGGGCTGTAGATGTATGAATGTATGTAAATCATTATACTTGTGTGAATGGTGTAAAATGTAATTTTAATGCCACAGCGTTTGGGACCAAGCGTTCACGGATATCATAGGCAGATAATTAGGACGTTAATTTATATTTTCGATGTCTTCAAGAACATCCCATTAGTGTACTAAGTTGATAAACATTGTCGTGTATATACCACCGCAAAGAGTCGCATTTTTATGTTATACACTAGTGTACCAACAAGGGTTATAACTGACTACAATTCAGTCGCCACGGATTTGCAACAATCATCACTTACGTCGAACGTTGCATTTGTATAAAAATAAGACATGAGTATATACATAGAACTAATATTTGTATTGACAAAATGCAAACAAAATACAGATAAACTAGAATGTTCTCATTTAACACAATCGATGATAAACGTGTATTTTACCTACAAGAACAAATCGAACGAACACTCATTTATATTTTGCATCTTGTTTATGTTTTTAATAATATATCATTTGCCATCATGCAATAGAAATATCATTTACTGATGGTGACAGCCAAACATACATTTTATCAACTCGAGTGCAGGGGTCCGTGTTCCACACTCCAGCATACACTTTTCGAAGCTACAGCCACATGTCCTGACATTGTTTCCATAGCCTTCTTTGCACACACTGGCCTTCCAACTCGGGACTACTTTCTTGCCACCCGTCAATTTGGTGCATTCTGATTGGCTCTCACACAGCCACCTCTTCACATTCTCGTCACATATATCAGGGCAATCGAGTAAGCGACTGCAGCGCACCCACAAGTCCTTGTAGGTTTTAACAACGCCACTATCGCCCATGTCCGCAACGAAACGTTTATCGTCTGCCAAAACCACTCTGCAGAAACATCTGAAACATATACAAAATACTCATATTATATCTGTTAACATGAACGTATAATTAATATCACAGTCGTGAAACTGTTTATATTGTAAGACCATTTATCGTATCGACACAAACTGACGGAACTGATTTATGTTTTTAAACTCTTTCTCACAGGCTTGAACAAAATAAAATAACTGTTTCAATTTAAGACGCAGTGAAATAAGACCATTGACTGTAAAATTATACAATTTTATACATTCCGTTTCGTGAATACATAAAACTGGATAAAATCATTAAGAATTTCAATGTTGTAGCGCTTTATTAATAACGATTGCAAAAAATGGAGATGGATTTCTTTTGATTTGTTTATTTTTCTTGTGGTTGATATTGTTTAAAATGAGTGAACCATGCACATACAAAAAAAACTACACTGAAAAGTCAGAATGACCATGATTGTTTGAGTCTGACACCCGTTGACCTGAGATTCAAACTCGGGGGAGTATCTTTTCTTTCTTTTCATGGTCTTGTTAGGGTACTCAAGATCTTATTTAATATATNCGCCACGGATTTGAAAAAATCATAATTCAGACTATGCCACTTAAAAAGCATTTAGACAAACGATTGCGTCAGAGTTCTTGTTATATTACATAATATTTTGAAATATTTTGCAACTGCATTGATACATATTACCATTTATTAGGATGTGTTAAAGTTTTAAGCCAAGTATTTTACTCGACGTTTATTTATGTACAGATATCCAATTTGCTCCTTATATAAACACCATTAACAAAACATTTTATTGTTCAAAATAACACTATCCATCAAATGTTTTTGTTTAACGGATTCAAGTTAAATATAAGAAATAAATTGCGGTCATTTATAAGTACGTCATCAAGCATGAACGACAATCACAATTTGAATTAAGATTATGCAAAAATATTAATTAATAGAGTTTCATCAGTATGTTAGGCTGACATACCAAACGATAGTGTTCAGAGTATATTGACTTGGTAAGTATCCTTGGATTTTATGCCACAACATAACCGCCTGTCGATGTTTCACATGGAAAATACGTGATAACATGTTGTTACACATCTGTGTCGGTTTTGACCACTCTGAAATATTTTCGCCATGTGTCTATCGTTTCATAACAAAACATGCAACAATGTGATTAAGTTCGTTTTCCAGGTAGGTTTGGCTATCATAAACATTTACCTATAACCGTCGATGTTATTTCAATTGCTTTTCTGGGAAATGGGGGAAAAAACCTAGTTGTATCCTTTTGAGTATAAAAGTATACAATATACAAATTTAACTGTTCTCTGTGGAATGGAATATATTTATGCACAAGTGATTTTTTGTTTTTACTTCATACTGCCCAGGTGACAGTGTGGATAATAAAGCCGTTTTAAAACCTTCCTTCACGAATCTTCTTCACTAACGTTCGTAGCATCTGTATACCAATGACTCAAAATAAGGAGTATATACATAGTACTTATATTTTTTTTATTGACGAAATGCATACTTAATACATATACAGATAAACTCGAATGTGCTCAATTAACACACTCGATGACAAACGTGTATTTTACCTACAAGAACTAATCCAACGGACACTCATTTATATTTTGGTTTTGTTTGTTTATTCTAACAAGTGGCTGGTCCAAATATGCAGAAAATTAACCAGTCATCGGTATGTTGTGGATATGTCATAATAATGATGTCTTAACGAAAAGAATATCAACTGTGAATGTGTTTTGCCCATTCCTTATTCTGTGATAGATTGATAAATATTAAAATGTTAAACTAAACACACTCATGCATTTTAAAGCTTACCAACGTGCATTTAGTAAAGTGATTAGTTTTCATCTACGTGTAATGTATTACACGTGCTGAATGAATTTCAACATGTTTATAAAATATCACTTGCCAACATGCAATGGAAATATCATTTATTATGGAAACAGCCAGTGATACATGTTACAAACTCGCTTACAGGGGTCCGTTTTTTTTCACACTCCAGAACACACTTGTCAGAGTCACAGCCGCAGGTCCTGGCATTATGTCCATAGCCTTCATTGCACACGCTGGCCTGCCAACTCGGGACTACTATCTTGCCACCCGTCAGATTATTACATTCTCTCTTACACAGCCACTCCTTCACTTTCTGGTCACATTTTTCAGGGCACGTGACTAAGCGGCTGCAGCCCACGTGGAGCCAGTGGTAGTGTTCATCAACAGTGCCCAGGTCCTTAACGATACTTTTATCGCCTTCTAATACCACCCTGCAGAAACATCTGAAATAATATACAAATCCTCATATTATAAACTATAAACATGACCGTACAATTAATATCACAGTCGTAAAACTGTTTATATTGTAAGACCATTTATCCTATTGACACAAACTGACGAACGGATTTATGTTTTTAAACTCTTTCTCACAGCCTTCAACAAAATAAAATAACTGTTTCCAATTAAGACGCAGTGAAATAAGACAATTAACTTTAAAAGTATACAAGTTTATACATTCCGTTTAGTAAATACATAAAACTGGATAAAATCATTAAGAATTGCAATGTTTTAGCGCTTTATTAATAACGATTTCACAAAATGGAGTTGGATTTCTTTTGATTTGTTTATTTTTCTTGTGGTTGATATTGTTTAAAATGAGTGAACCATGCACATACAACAAACTACACTGAAAAGTCAAAATGACCATGATTGTTTGAGTCTGACACCCGTTGACCCGAGATTCAAACTTGTGGAGTATTTTTTCTTTCTTTTCTTGGTCTTTTTAGGGTACTCAAGATGTTATTTAAGATATTTGAATCTAACAAGTCAATCACACAATTTAAAAATAACAAACATATGTGAACAAGTCTTGCATCGAAGTGCGAATAAAACACAGACTGATAATTGTGTTCATTATTGTAAGCAAAATCAAACTGAATTACCAGTAAATTTGAAATCGAACTAGTATTTGTATAATAAAATTAACAAACGCGTTAATAAATTGTCAAGAAATAGATAAAGCCGAAGTAATTCGGAATACACACCTTTTCGTGTCAGCCGAAACATATGCAAACATTGCAAACACCACCAGTCCGTACGCGACAAATGACTCCATATTGCAAACAACTTTGACGTTTTTCTAAGCTTCTTGGTTAACACTGTTTATATAGTCTCTCCGTTCTTTGGGATAGGTAAATTGTTTACTTAACATAAACGATATGATCAATAATATGCATCAAATTCCAGATTTGACCGGATTTCAGACGTAATACGAGATGCATGTCACGTACACGACACGGATGAAGCGTATTTAGTCTAGCGTGAATCCTAGAATTCAACATTAAGTAAGCTTACCACAAAACAACTAAGGAATATTAGACGGTACAAAAATATCAACGTCAAATCAAATCTCTTTACCGAATGAACCTGTCTACATAACCACTTCTTTCAAATGTAACGCAGTGTTGACCTAAACTGCAGCAAAAACCCTCAAAGCGACGAAGGCACTATAGCTGATTGCTATTGCTAACATTGGATACAGCTCAGTTTTCAAAATTAATCATTTTTATTTAAATCGCAAGTTTTAATAAAACACAACACATTCTTAAGAGTGTGTTAACGCGAATTGCTGTTATAGAGATAACTTTTTCCAAATATCACCAACATGTTCGCTCTTCAAGCAATTTCCTAAGGTATTACACATTAATCAAAAGCATATCCATACATATTAAATCTATAACCAATACAAATAACACACCATGTCCTCAAACATCATTCGTAGAAAACATACTTGCAAAACAAAACAAAACCAACACAATTTTTTACACACTACAAATTGAAAACCCCGTAGAAAACTCCAAAATTCAAAATAAATGGCAAATCCTTCTTCGAGAACAAGAATTTAATTGTAAACAAATATTTATTATGCTATATAAAACAACTATAGATAGCACACTGAGAAATTTTCAATATAAATATGTATATTAAGTATATGCTTTCCGGTGGTTTATAGAGAAATATCAGTGAAATAAAACTGGTATTTCAATGTTTGAAACAGTGAAAAATAACAGTGAAAAATATCGATATTTTTACAGTGAAATGACGACATTTTTGACGAAATTACGTCATTTTTTGGACGAAATGATGTCATTATTCCAGCGAAATTCTCCAGTTAAACGCTTAACAATGTTAATAAACGTTGAAAAAAAAGCATAAAATACAAAGAAAATTTGTTGGATTCGTTGGAATATCCATTTTAATTCACTCTGCGCCACTCGTGAAAATATTATTTTCTATGATCACTCGTGAAATAAAATTGATATTCCACCGAATCCAACACATATCCTCTATAGAATCATAGCTACAAATAAATATCTTTTTAAATGCAACCTATCCAACACAAATTTATGTGATATATGCAGCGAACATATTGAAACAAAAGAACACCTTTTCTGGGAGTGTAAACATATTCAAACTCTATGGAACCAATTGACAACATTTCTAGAGAAACAACAATTTAAAGTAAAACTGTCTCTCTTAAATATCAGTTTAGGTGTAAATACTTTTAAAATACCAGAAATTAATAACACTGTGAACTACATTATTATATTAATGAAATATTTCATATTCAGCATGAAATACAAAAAAACAAACCCCTACTTTGAACTGTTTTATAAATTATTTAAAACTAAAGATCAAAATTGAAAAAGAAATAGCCCTCAACAACGATAAACTTCATATTTTTTAACAAAAATGGAAACACATTTTTCAACAGCGTTTGAAGTGCCACCTGGAAGTTTCGTGTCTGGTTCCTGTCCCGAACCTATCGATAAATTTGAAAGAGGACGGGAACCAAGCTGCCTTCACCTTTATCAATGATAATCAGCGAAGTATGACGATTGAGAAAATTTAGCTAACTCAATCGGACTGGCTCAAGAAAATTCAGCTAACTCAATCCGACTGGCTCGGTCTTTTAGATAGGTCGCCATTGTGAAGAATTTTTTCACCGTATATAACTTAGACGAGCTGCTTGAAGCAGCATCGTCAAAAACGTGGTAAATATTATACATCAGACACTGCTTTTTCACTTTTAAGTTCAACATTTCTATACATATATAACAAAGAACTTATAGTATGCAGGAGAATGTATTTCCCGTCTCGGCCTCTGTGATTTACATGTCACTTGTGTTGTTTCGCAGTCTAATCCTGGTCCTGTAACCATGTTTACTTTGTTGTCCTACGGACTGGTGTCACAGTCGTCGAAACCCACGTGCGCTCAAATATGTTTCATGGTGGCTTTGGTTTTCTTAAATTATTAATGGGGCATTTCGTAGATTTCGTGTGCATGCTAGCGAGAAACCAATGAAACGACATTGTAATAGAACAAGTACACGTTGGTGGCGGTGTTCTCTTTGTAGGAATAACTATTATACGTTCAATCAAAATCTAATGTCAAGAATCCAGTAGTCTTTTATATAAATACAATTTATCGCGTTTCAATTGTGTAATTGGTGTATAGTGCGCTTAAGTAGTTTGCCAACATGTGAACAAGTCCTTTTAAGATACAGCAAACTAATGCTTAACTGTCGAAACGCCAAAACATGTTTGAGTTGAGACGTTAAATTCATGTAAAACGATGATCAGACGTCTGTAACAATATATTTGATATACATAGATATAACCGAACTGATTCGTCTGCGCCTATAAAACTGGAAGGCGAGAGTGCGAAATTAATATCGTGATCTCGCGTTTCTGGACCTATGCTAAGTCGAGATCATGAGATCACGATGAGAAACCGCGATATAAATATTGTGATCTTCCATTGTTGTTTCGCTATCTTGCATCGTATTTTCGTAATATCATAACGTTAGTTCACGACGTCGCCACGTAATCTCTTTGGTACGAAACGTGCTTTCGCCCTTGTAATTCAAAGGTCGATAGTGCGAATTCACGATTGCGATACGAAGATGCGAGAATACGATGCGAGATTGCGAGTTCACGATGCGAGTTTGCGAAAATACTATTCTTTATCGATACATTAACATTATGTTCTCGCATTTCCGACTTTTGAAAAAACAAGGTCTAAAACACCAGATACCGATGCGAAAACACGAGGTATCGCATCATATCGTGATCTCGTGTTCTCGCATCGTGACATCGTATTTTCCCATCGTGATCTCGCCCCTTAGTATTTTGCTTTTGCTATTTCGGATTTGGGATCAGCTGGAATAACAAGTACCCCCAACCCCTTTTGAGCGTATCTGTATACGGTGGTATTCAGGTTTTCTCATATAGTATGCAGTCGTGAAGACGCAGCGCGACCTGTAAATAAACTATGAAATATACGCACACATTTTCGCTGTTGTCTTTTGAGGTCCTACAACCGTGTGACTAACGCAATATTGTATCATCCGGTTTTATTCCAGTGAGAGAAAGCCTTGTCTGTATGTACCTCATCAACGGTCAAAGCTGTTAGGTTGCTCACTGGGAAAGTTAAAAGAATGACAAATNATATAAACCACAGAGAACAGTTACATTTGTATAGTGTACACTATTACTATTATACTAACAAGGATACCACTTGTTTTTTTTTCCAATGTCCCAAAAGCAATTGAAATAACATCGACGGTTCTATGTTAATCTTTATGAATGTCAAACCTACTTTAAAAATACGAATTGATATGAAGAAGTGAAACTCCAGAAGCTGCAGCAGTATTGCAGTTTATTCATACACACCTCTGTGGTGAATCATAGTGTTGTATGTTTTTTTATGAAATGATTAACACTAGGCGAAAAAAGGTCAGAGTGGTCAAAATCAACAAGGATTTGCAACACAATGTAATCACGTATTTTCCATGTGAATCATCGACAGGCGGTTCTTTTGTTGCATAAAAAACAAACAGGGGCATAGTAACCCGTAAGCAAAAACATTGAAAAATCGAAGTTACTGTATAACGCATTGTTCGTACACTTAAGAGAAATGTAACGCATACACTTCATTTGAGACAATATTGCGCGGAATTTTAAATTAGTAAAAACCTGCAAAACAGCGCACTGCTTTGGATTCATAGCCGATGAAGCCACAGATGTCGCTGCGATAGAGCAGATGGCTCTCTGTTTGCGTTTTTATGACGAGACTGAAACGCGAATAAGGGAAGAGTTCATAGGATTTGCTGAATGCACGGCTACCACAGAAGAGGCTTTAACGGATTCTTTTTTAGAAAACCTGCGAGTAAAGGGTGTTGAAATTGGACACATGCGCGGGCAAGGCTATTACGGAGCTGCCAATATAGCGGGGAAGTATAGAGGTGTACAGGCAAGAATTAGTGGTTGTGTTCCAGGAGTGATATACACCCATTGCAAGGCGCACAGCTTAAATCTGTGTATAATCCGTGCCTGTAAGGAGCAATTGGTGACAGAATGTAATGAATACCTTACAACCAATTGCCTTTATACTTGATTATTCCGCAAAGAAATTGAACATATTTAAAGAGCACCTTGCAAATGACGAGACTGCAAGAGGAAACATGGAAGGACACCAAAAATTGAAGACGCTTTGTTAAACACGCTGGGCTTCGAGATACGATGCGCTCTATACTTTCAAAGCGGCATTGTCCACTGCCCATTCATCATAAGGGAAATTAGCAACATATCAGGGAGATCCGAAGGCAGGTCCTTTTCAAGCCGCTATTGAACGATTTGACTTCATTGTTAGCCTGGTCGCTGTAGAGCATGCATTGCCTGGACTGCTCTTGGAGATTTTGTCCTCCATCTTCTTATCTCGGATTAGAACTCGTCTCTTGTTACCGAAAGTTCGTCTTGTTATGCCTGGAAAATCTCCTCAACGACCTCGTGTGTTATGTCAACGGCTTTCTTTAGGAGTAAATGTTGAGTTGTATACCGGAGTTCAGCTGCCAGGAGTCTTGTTTCTAATTCCGACATCAGGTGGTCAACGAATGTGAGGTACTTATTTAGCTTCCAATAGCCAGATGGGTTGGCTGCTGTAACATTCGGTCTGTTCTGTTGACGAGCAGCTGTGCCATTCCTCGGCATTGACGGATCAACGTTTATTGATGCAGCTAATTCCACCGCTGAGTCGTATAATGCATCCACACATCGGAATCGTTTCTTTCATCGTTCAGCTGACGGATGACAACACGGGATTCTTCGACGGCTACAAACAGGTCACACTCTTTCTTCTGAAGAAGATTTGACAATCTACAGTCGAAAACTCAT
>VMBQ01004644.1:6240-47703 GCA_007657795.1 Dreissena rostriformis
ACAGACACACAGACAGACAGACACACAGACAGACAGACAGGCAAACAGACAGACAGACAGACAGACAGACAGACAGATAGACAGACAGACAGACAGTCAGACAAAAAACAATATACCCCCTTTTTTTAAAAAGGGGGCATAACTAGTCATCTGCAATTTATCAACGAAGATTGTTTGATGTGTTGCAGCTAGGAGAGTTACTATGTGATTTTCAGACAGAAGTGCAAACATTATACAAACGGTGTCAATGCATGCATTATAACATATTGACATATATTGTATCATTCAAAATCGTGTGATATCAATCGCCAGTTAAAAATATATAAGAGTAATCTCGTGTGTACCTTTATCAACTTAAATGTAATTATCGAACTTCGAATACCAGTACGCTGTCATTATTATTAACATATCCCACAATGATAGAGTTAGCATTGCTGTTGAACATGACTGTCTGAGGGTTTTTCAGTCCGTCTTTCTCTGTTACCAATGTAGCTAGCTTCTTCTTGCCTTCGCTATCAACCTGCAGTATATTGTTGGAGCTGTATCCACACACTAGCACCTGTCCCACAGGGGTCACTTGGACACCCCAAAGTTCTTGCAGTTCAGGGTCACTGAATGTAGAGAGTAGAGTCCCGTCCTTGGACAGAGTGAGGAGCTCGTGCTCGTCACTGTTGGTGACGTAGATCTTGTCGCCAGTCGGGCTCACCGCACACTTATATACTGAACGTGAACAAAGTGAACACTGTTAGAATTGTTATTATGCATGGTTTAACTATCATATATGAATAAATTAAAATATTTGTTTGATCGTTTATAGTATCAGTAAAATTAAGGTGTTGTGAATTTTTTATAAGCAATGAATAGTGTCTCATTATACAGGTTTTACTTCTAATACTAAATATTTATATGTTTGAAGGTGTGTCAATTTTGAATATATACAGTAATATACAAATAATCATGATATAAATGTTACCATTTATGACAAATAACTTCTTGCATTTCTAACATGTGATTTCGTTTACCCAATTTTGATTCCGGTAAATATACAGCAAATGACGGTTTTATAGTTACATTTCCATATTATTTGCTCATTTCTTACTTGAGGGTGTAGATGATAACAATAAATGAAGTATGCATGTAGCTTAAATGCATATTTATCAACCCGCAAATCCAGACTGCACCTCACGTAATTTGAGTTTAGCAAACATGATTAAATCAGCAAAAATGTTCTTAAATGTTACATTATGGAACAAAATGTGCAAAAGCTCATAGTCATCCCTCTTACCGACTGTGAAACTTTATATTGAAATAAAAACAACAACCCATATTTACGCTTTTTACACAAATAATATGACACATATAAATTTCCATATATTCTGTATCAGCAATCAGATAAAATACATAAATACATCTGTAACATTCACGCTCAATAATTGTTGACAGAATAAGAAGTTAACATGGTGCAGACAGCCAAGTTTGTTCTACAGGATCAACTGCACGAAAACAGTTATAATGATTTCTATTCGCGTTAGGATTTTATAATTAAGATTTCATATCAAAGCAAGATTTTCTCATATGCAATTGTATTCCATTAGAAACAGCGAATATTGTCATTATTACCTGTACATCCGCCTGATGTATTCTCATACAACTTGTTTACTAAAAAGCCAGATAGTGTGTACTGGTACAGAGCTGTTTCAGATGTTATGTAAAGTTTGTCTTGGTGGCAAGCAATTCCGACGCAATTATGTTGTAACTGAATTGTCCTTTCTTTAACTAGTCGTCCTTTTTTCAAAGACATAAACTGCACCTCACCTTCGTAGAGACCAACCGCCACCTCGCTAGAAGCGACCTGACACATGTCCCTTAGAGTACCAGACACATCACAGAGGCTTTTCACTTTAAATTGCTTATCTAATAGCTTAATGCTCCTATGCGTACAGTCCCAGACAATAATTTGGCCACTGGAAATCTGAATTATACATTCAATATCACAGGTCTCTAAAGAATCCTCAGATGTTCGCACATTATATTCAGTTTTTCCCTTCACAAATATCGCCTGGTTTTGATTAATAACCTTTCCTAGCGATGATTGTTTTGTCAGGTATTGTTCAATGCCAGTGTTGGGAATAAATTTTACTTTACTTTCAATCTTACAAGGATTTTCATTCAGATATGTTTCCGACTGCTGTATCATATCCATACATTTTGTTCTGGCAATAAAGGCAAGATCCTGCTTGCTTTTATCAGAAATGCCCTGAAAGGCTTCATTGAGACGTTTCAATTGATCTTCCAGTCGACAGCAGTTTTCAACATCAGCTGTAAGGGCTCTCTTTAAGTTCGTCATTAAATCATCCATGGCCTTAACTGTTTTCTCCTCGAGCAGTTTTAAAGCAGCATTTATCTTCTTATACTCGTCTTGGATTGCCTCTAGTTGTTCCGCATATGACTCTTGAAGAGATTGAATGTCGCTTGTTCTGTTGCTTTGCAGTACATTTAGTTTCTCAATGGTTGATTTCATGCTAGACGATAACTTTTTGAAATCTTCTGGACCACAGGCTTTGGCACACTCGGCAATTAGTTTGACCGCACTGCACTGCCTGTATAGGAAAGAAGATGCATAAGTCATTGAAACTGTCATACAAGTTTAAAACTAAAAAGAAAACAATCGATTTATTTCATCAAATTCTGATTGACACAATTTCTCAGATTACGAAATCTTGGAACTGTACTACTTTGGTCTGAAAAATAGAACAAGACAGTTAGAAACAATAAAAGATTATTTCATTTCATAATATGGTTGGTCCTAGGGTTGCTGGAGTCGGTAGATTTGAAAATACTGTTTTCATTAAGTTTCATTTGTTGATGACTGACTGGATCAACCCAGGTATATCCTTCCGGTATATTTAAGGCAGTGCTCCAACAAGGCCTAAATGGAAGGGCGCTCCGCCCTGTCGTTAAGAGGCCCCGCACTGCCATTAAGAGGCCATGCCAATACCTTCCGAGGATCCGCCCTTGCCGCCTATGACTCCCGCCATATTATTTTAATATGTTCTCATCGCAAGTTACAAGTTACATAAAGAATTGACATATACTAAATAGCGTCGAGTCGTCGACTGTTCGTTATAGTCACCAAACTGATGCACCGGATCCAGTTCAAGCCGGTTTAAATGCAGATGATGCTTTTTTTTTCGACTGCCCTCCTAATGTTCAACGAACATCACGCACCCCAAGAGCATGATCATCGTATTATAAAATCGTGACCAGTTACTTAGGGGACTGCTGATGGCAACCGGGTGAAATCCTCGTGGGAATTGTGGATCGGATGCGTAATATTGTCAACACATTTATTTAAACAGGTAAAGCGTTTTAGCAAATCATCATTGTAATCATTACACTAAACTGTAACTGTTGGTTTCTTTAATTCTCAAATGAGCATAATTAGATTTTTTTCCGAAACAAATATACAGTGCTCATGTATTTCGTGTTGATACTTTTTCTCGATAAAAAGCGGGCGATAATTATGCTTCACATGACTACGTCATGATATCCGAATTGAAAGCTTGGGTGTATTGATTTTTGTATTCAAACTTCGTAGCGCAGTGCACATTGAGATCTTTTAACTTCGGTTAAAAAATTTGTAGTTTATTTTAACAAAATTTTACCGCGAATGATTTGACATTTATATTTCCTCTAAATTGATTTCAATCAAACACGCTGTATCTTTATTGTTACGGTCGTTTAGATAAGTCATTATTAAAACAGTTATTGCATTGTATACTGATTCGACAGAAAAACTGGATTTAGTTGCGACTGTTGTGAGAAAAAAAAACGCTTACAATATCTACTGATCTATTGTGTAGACTGCGATGTTTTGGCAAAAGGGATAAGCATGTGCGAACGCTATTCTCTGCCGAAGCATAATAACCAGTCATTCATTGTTTTGAATCTCATTATTGTGCAAGTCAAACCATCCTTATAAATATAGAAAAGAACAGAACATATATTTTATTATGACTTGCACAAAGTACATTGTCAGTATAACAACACAACAAATCATAATTTAGATACATGTCACGTTTATCATATAATACACAGTTTTAGAACAAACGGTATACAATAAAGTTTATAACTTCATATAATATATAATTTCAGTGAATACGGTATACAATAAAGTACATACGGTATACCTGGTCTTTATTTTAAACATATAACATTTGATTAATTTATTCAAATATAATGTCTTAGTTCAGAATTTTTAAGTATGTTTCTTTATTTAAGAGGATGAACTTACATTTAACAATGTGTTTCTTTTATTTAGTGCGTATTTAATTTAAAAAAAAAGAGAAATTTTAATTAATTTGGTCTTGTTATCAATGCCCAACATTTCCAAAAATTTAAACATCGATGGGCGTTGGTAATAGTACCTTGGTACATATTGTTTGCGAATCTCCTTTAAAAATGGACATACAAGCATGAAATGAAATTCATCTTCAATATCTTGTGACTAACAAAATAAACAATTACTTAAACGCTGATCCCTATCAATTCTAGTTATACCATATCTTCCCGTTTGTATTCTTAGCGGGTGGACCGATAGACTTAGTCTACAAAAAAAAACATTCTAAGGCTGCTTGGTAGTAAATCTAGGTATTATTCGTAATTAAAATTGTTTTTGAAAAGGACATAATTAGTAAGAACATGATTTGTCTGCATGTTATGGGACCATTCCTGAATGTAATTGTCTATCATACGTTGTTTGAAAATAATGATAAAAGATTTAAAATCGACATTGTCAGCATCTTCAAAGACATAAGAGAAACCATAATTATTCAGCAATAACTTTACATAAGATACCCAATTGTTAAAAGCCATTGTTACAATCTTCCTTGGCTTGCTCATAAACCTTTTTAATAATAATATTATCTGTATGTATAATTTTACTTCAGTATTTAATAATTTTTAGATACCTTGAAATGAACAGAAGGTACCGACCTAAGTCCCCATATACGCCCTTATTAGATGTTAGTTTTAAGTTTTAAAATACGTTTGCAAAATTTAGGGTGAATTCTCTCTAGTTCTTTTGATTGTTTAAATCCCCATACCTCTGCTGAATAGATAAGTATAGAACCAACAAATGAATCAAAGAGTTGACACACTATCTTTGGCTTCAATTCGTACTTTTTACAATGTTGCAGTAATATGTTTAATGCCTTTATAGCTTTACCTGCTAAATATTCATGGTTCAGCTTAAGATTCCCAGTGTAGTTGAAAACAGTACCAAAATAGTTAAAATCGTCTACAACCATTAATTCTTTGCCATCGAAGCTCCATTTTTCATTTGGCAACAGTCTGCCCCTCTTTCTGAAAACCATATGTTTTGTTTTGTTTGTGTTAACCGTAAGTCCCAATGTTTTACAATATGAGTGCAAAAGATTAATATTGGTTTGTAATTCCTCTGGCGATTTCGCAAAAATTGCCATATCGTCTGCAAAAAGTAACAGCATTTACACAATATCGTCTATAACTAAACCAGAATTAGGTTCATTATGTAAATACAGTTCAAGGTCATTAACAAAGAATGAAAACACAATCGGCGAGAGTATCTCACCTTGCCTCAGACCAACTGCATTTTACTTTCTGATACATATCTCGTATGATCCTTAACAATTTACCTTGAATTCCGGATTTGTACATTTTCAACCAAACGGCATTCCGATAAATATAATGGACAAGAATAATTTGTTTTAGACTGAAGTATGTATATTTGCACTTAAATAATTATAGTTGACAAAATAAATATCTTTTAACTGTTCATGTAAGTTGATCTTCTGCTTGTTCCTAGGAGGGAGTTATTTTATTATGTGTACTGATAACATCTTTATGCAGTATATAAAGTATTAAAGGATCATATCAAACACATCGATCATAAAGACAACTTTAAAAGTGGAAGCACAACATTTGACAATGAAATTATTTAGAATGCTTCTCCACAAAATATCCTAAATGCAAGTGTATTGCAAGTTGAAATTAAAATACGAATTTACTGAGAGTTAAGCATTCTCCGGTTTTACAATAGATGAGTTAAAATCAAATTGATTGGCTTAAAAAAAAAGGTTATTGTCTAAATTAGGCTGACTTATCTGTGAATGCTTGTAACCTTACATAGCTGTCATTTTAATTGCGTATTTATGGTTACATCAACATACAACATAATAAAAATGATCATAATCACACAGATACTATTATACATAACAATTTTGTTTAAGTATTTCACAAAATGTTCACTGTACAAATAGTTTTATTGCTGATATATTTTTTTATCAATTGCATACTTTAACATACAATATATATATATATATACTTTTGGGCGCGCAGTATATAATTACATATATATAAGTATGTATAACTATATATATATATATAGTTATACATACTTATATATATGTAATTATATACTGCGCGCCCAAAAGTGCCCTTTTGAAGAAATAGCCCCCCCCCCCTGCCCTTTTAACTTTTCAAATCCTAGCTGGCGAATTATTAGGAGACAATTTAAAGTATCCGCACTAGATTTGTCCGAATTTTAAGCCAAATAGACTATGATCTCACAACTAAAACAAGGCTTGTCACCTTAGGATGACATATGCCCCCTATGACAAAACCTAAACGCAAAACCGAAACGCAAAGTGTGACGGAATTTCAGACGGACGGACAGACAGACGGACAGTGCGATCACTATATGCCCACCTTCGGGGCATAAACAAAGTAACCACTGTGTATATATTTACCGATGGTTCAACAGAACGCAAGTAATGCAGCATAGCTGATTGTGATCCTCACAGAATAGTTTCAACTTTTTGTCAACGTGATCTTCACATTTCCCTAAGAGATTCTCCGTTGCTTTTGATACAGGCCATTTATCGTTTTGTGCTCTATTATGAGTGACATGCGTTCTAAACAGTTGCTTGTGCGGTTTATTACATTGGTCACAATAAAACGTCTTACACTTTTCACAGTAAAACTTTGCCTCGATATAACTTCCCTCTTCTTCACATGGACCACAACAAAAATCCATAACTGAATCCGATCCTTTATTTATTGAAGACAGAGACCTTGACTCCATAGTGAGACACGTTCGAAGTTATTTATTTTAAATTCACTACACTGTATGTGTCTTTCAATGTAAAATTATTATTTATCTAGCACATATCGCACGTTTGTCTCTCAAAGATACTACATTCCTATCACACATCAGCTAAATTAACGCTTCAACAACTCCATAACCTGATCACCTGACTACTAGTGTACACAGTGTGCCCTGATAAATCCGTTGCGCATTGCGTTATCGACCTGGCATACGTGTACTGTATATACATTCCAGTGGATAGTTTTCAGTGGTTTAAAGGGAAGTTAACACGGCGTCTACTGATAACCCAACTACGAAATAAAGAGTTAATGAAATATGCGATATGCAAACATCTATCTTGATATGGAAAAGAGGTAAACGAATGTCATGAATATGACCATCAGAAAGAGGGAAAAGAAGACTTAAAAGACATTACTGATAAACTGATTTTTAGATTTTAGAAGTGCTGTAGAATGACGCACTGGTAACTTATTTAGTTACGTATAACGTAACCAGTTACCATCGTATTAACAGTTTGAATCTCAAATAAATATTTGCACATTCCTACTCACCCCCATCGGTCGCGAGTACTGTCAAAGGTAACAAGTGTGTCATGTTTACCATCATATGGAGTCATGTATCATCGAAACGAAATAAGTTATTCACTAAAATGATAAATGTTTCGTTCTATCAACATTCCTAAAACCCCAGTTTTGTATTTCGACACAGTTGCACCATTTTTGTTTGGTTTTTACTCATAGAGAAAAGAAATTTAAAAAACATATCAGTCATTAAATAAAAAAATCCCTAACACTTTTTTTCTTACAATACAATTGATTAATTTCGTACCCGCATTGATGTTATGGTAAAATGTATATTGTACTGTTAACTTAACCCAACTTGTATGTCCCATTTTTAAAGGAATCTTTATCACTTATGTTTGCAAATTGCGCATTGAAAAAACCCAATGTATCTGGTTATTTCTTATTTCGCGCTGTACTAAATCCAATGAACCCATTAATTATAGTATTCTGTTGCGGTTTTTATGCATCAGAGGAGTTTAAAAAAAAAAAACATTTGTCAAGAAACTAAATGGGTGATCCTTTACCTTGTGTATAGTTTTATATTAAATGATGTATATGGCACTAGAGTATGAATGCCTGTGAAAAATGTCACTTGAAGGAATAGCAGGCACGAAATGCAGATGCTGAAGAGAAATTGAAACCCCTTAGTATTATTTTGTCTTCGTTTGTACTTAAATCGGACAGAGTTCGACAAGTCTTTTCTTCTGAAAATCTTCCGTTTCAAATACAAGGACACAAAAAAAGATAAAATACGGATTCGTGCTAAGCACAAGCTTGTTAAGTTACAAACACGTTCGAATGCGCTTAATCTTTCGAGTCAATGAAATATGTATTTTTGTTCGTGTGTGAGAAGTTTTATTATATAGTCTTTACATTACGCATACGATCGGCATATTGCTAAATATGCTAGAGTTACTCAGCTGGACGTCAGCTCTCGACTTGCCATACGGTTATAATAATAGGCTGAAGTTCAAACTGTATGCTTCAGCTCAAATGATAAATGCACAAGCAATTTAGGAATGATAAAGAGCGTGTGAATTCAAGAATCTCAAAATCCCGCCTTTGGATTCAGACAGGATTTTTTTTTAGGTTGCAATAGACGAAAATTGTCCGCCCCACCCAACGTTTGTAACGAATCCGAATAATGTGAACACATTTGGTAGAGTTCCCAAAGAAACATTTATGTGAAATCATTTTGAAATAGGGCCAAAGGTTTTTTTACATTATGTTTAGTGTTCTTATCTATAAGCTTTTTGGGTGCCATCGCAACCCAGTGATGTGATATTGGGAAACACCTAAGGGATGGAAACAGAACATACCCCTTACACAGTTCAGCAAAACAATTTGCTTTTCAATTGATCGAACTTATCTTGACATTTAAAAAGAGACAACGGAAAGGAGCAGAATCCAACCCTTGCAAACAACTTTCAATGTTTTTGAGTAAGAGAGTAAAATAAGTAAATTGTTGATGACTAAGCACAAAAAATGCTAATAAAAGCTCAAAAGGTCTTAATTTTATTTTAATATCAAACATGTATGTATCTGTGTTAAGCATTAGCTGTTGTTATCTCTTTTATTCATGTGCGCGCCCATGGTTAACTTTAATTGCAAGTAAATAGTCAGATACCTTAGAAAATAACTTGCAAGATACTGGACATATATATATATATATATATTGATCGTTTTATTTCTGTAAATACCAACGATTGTTTATGTACTATGCGTCACTTTAATAACATATACAACTACAATTATAACAATGCATGTTAACTCATTTCACACATAATTGTATCACATAACAATAATGAATCGTTAAATTTGTTTTAGATACTACGCATGCGTATTGTGGTATTTTGTGTTCATTTAATTTTATAGTATGTATATTTCCGCGCACGCGAAATATCCCCGGGATAACGTTTTAAATTTTTGAAATTAGAATATGTTACTGAGCGTTAACAAAAATTAGGTTAATGGTGTTAGCAACCATTAAATAAAAATATTTAACAAAAGTTACTTGTAAAATAACATTTCACATTTGCCATTGATATGTAAAAACGGAGGTGTACATATAAACCATTTATTATATTTTTCATAACTATTTAAAACTTTCTGTAAAAAAAGAGCAATTTCAAACAAGAAGATCTGTAAACTCAGAAACTTTTGTGTCCTCAATTCTCAGTAATGGGACATATTTTTCCCAATGCTGCAAAATATCCCAGTGATGTTAAGCCGCAAATAAACAAAAACATTTAACGATCCGAAAATAAAACATGTTTATTTATAAAGCAATTGGTCGCACAAGAACAAAACACACACAACTGTAGCCAAACTATTTCTATACAGGCGATAGCATGTGATGTCTCTTGATATAATGTTTTAGTACAATACGGTTCGTGCCAAGCGTACGGTAAAGTTTACATTAGTTTCGCACCAAGATATTTCGAAAATATACACATTAAATGTGTAGTTTTTTACAAACGGTATAGTGTTGGGTGAAACTGGAGCTTTGCCACTAAGGTGACGAATACCCCCACATGTCATATTGACACATAATACGCACTAAGTGACCCCGTGATCTAGCTTTTGACCCGGCATGACCCTTATTCGAACTTGACCTAGACATCATCTACATACAACTTCTGACCAAGTTTGGTGAAGATCGGATGAAAACAACTCGAATTAGACCGACCGACCGATGGACAGACCGACAGACAAGCTCACTCCTATATACCCCTCTAAACTTCGTTTGTGGGGGTATAATAAACTCAATTTTCCTTTATAAGAAGTGATACCATATCTTTATCCTTTTAAATATTGTCGGTGGAAATAGATTTTAATATGTAGACAATTAACAGGTCTTTGGTGTTGTCGAATTCGGCAGTTTGTCAAAATGCCACACATCTACATAATACATTGTTTAAAAACATCAAAACATGAGCACCGACACCGCTGCAGAACATCCAACGTTAATCAGAAACGTGCAATAATGTACTAGTCATAAAAGTAGTATAAAACTAGTTCTATAAGTCAGAGAGTTTGACAATGCGTACAACAAAGTGTACAGACAATCGTATCAATCGCATGGAGAACAAAATAAAACTGAAGTTAGAACCTTATCTTTGCAAAACGGTATATATATAAAACATAATATGTTTGTTGCAATCGAGGAGAGAGTAAAGAAGAGTATGGCTGAATTGTGTAAAAGTAATTCGTAATACAGAGTTCAGAAGTATTGAAAAATAGCTTTAAATAAGTCGTACAAGTTAAAGATTACAAACAATTCATGAATTATCAAGACTATCAAGTGTGAATATGATCATTTACGTTTAATGAATGTATAGTTTGCGTAAACATTTCATAAATATGTTACCTCAAATCAACCGAAAACTATGCTTTTCTTGAAAAAAAAAAACAACACAACAACAATAACAAAAAGGTCAACTGCAATTTATCACCGAAGATTGTCTGATTTGTTGTAGCTGTGAGATTAAACATGTTATTTTCAAACAGTATTGAAACACAATACAAACTGTGGAATTGAATATCCTTTAACATAATAAAAAAAATACTATTCAAAATTGTGTTATATACAGCGCGCTTAAAATGTATAAAAGTAAGCTCGTGTGTACCTTTATGAACACACATGTAACAATTATTTAACTTTCAATACCAGTAATCTATCATTATTCCTCTGTCCCACAATGATATAGTTCGTATTGCTGTTAAAAATGACTTTCTGCGGGTTATTCAGTCCGTCTTTCGCTGTTACCAATGTAACTAGCATCTGCTTGCCTTCGCTATCCACTTGCAATATATTGTTGGAAGTGTATCCACACATTAGCACCTGTCCCACAAAGGTCACATGAACACCCCAAATAACTCGCAATTCAGGGTCGATGAAGCTAGATAATAGAGTCCCATCTCTTGCAAGAGTGAGGAGCTTGTTGTGGGATAAGTTGGTAATGTAGATCTTGTCAGCAGTTGGACTCACCGCACACTTATATACTAAACGTGAATAATGTTAAAATTGTTATTATGAAACGTTTTACTATCATATATTACTAATTTGAAAAATGTGTTTGATAATTTATAGCATTACAAACATTATGTATTTTCACACAGTTTACGATATTTTCATTATTAAATAGCAATGAATTTTGTCTCATTATACGGGTGTTAATTCAAGGACTAAATATGTATATGTTTCAAGTTGTGTCAATGACGCTTGACACACATTCATATGCAAATAACCATTTTTAAAATGTTACATTTTTTTACAAATTACTTCACGCATTTCGCTCAGCCGATTATGATTCCAGTAAATACGCAACCAATGGCGGTGTAATAGTTACATTTCCTGAGTTTTAACCTATTTATATTAGCTCGATTGCATCGAAAGCCGAAGGCTTATTGAAACACTCTCGAAACACAGCGAGGATCGAACCCGTGACTTATCGGTCGCTAGGCGGACACCATATCAACAACGCCACGGCGACCATAACATGTCCTTACAAAATGCACATGTCTTTCTTAATGGTGTAAAAAAATAAAATAAAAACACAGCCAGTAGGCATAGAGCGTCAATGCGTTTAAAGAAAAACGTAATCCAGATCATAAATCACGTAATTTGGGGTAATCAAACTTGATAAAATGTGTAAAAATGATCTTAAATGTTATATTATGGAAACAATGCGTATAAGCTAAGGTTCACACCTCTGACCCACTCCGAGTTCAAAAGGTCCACTGTTTCAAGTGAAACATTCAATTGAACTAAAACTAGCCAATCTTTACGCTTTTTACACAATAATTTGATAAACGTATATAAATGGTGTTTTTTTATATGATTGGTTTTATTAATCAGATAAAATACATTGACATGTGTTAGGTTTATGGTAAAACATTTTCGGCAGGTGCTGCAAGTGAAAATGGTGCAGACAGCCATGTTTGTTCTACAAGTTTAAATTTACGATACAATTTATAATGATTTCTATTTTCGTTTGGAATCATTAGTTAAAATACAATAACAATGCAAGATTTTCTCATATTCAACTGTCTTCCATTAGAAAACAGCGACTTTTGGAATTATTACCTGTGTCTTTGCCTGATGTGTTCTCATACAACTTGTTCACTACATAACCAGATAGCGAATACTGGTAAAGGGCAGTTCCAGATGTTATATAAAGTTTGTCCTGGTGGTAAGCAATCCCGAAACACTTATGGTGAAACTGAATTGCCCTTTCTTTCGCCAGTCGTTCTTGGTTCAAAGACATAAACTGCACCTCACCATGGTAGAGACCAACCGCCGACTCGCTAGAAGCGACCTGACACATGTCCCTTAGAGTACCAGACACATCACAAAGGCTTTTCACTTTAACATGCTGATCCAATAGCTTAATGCTCTTTTGCGTATAGTCACCGACAACAATTTGGCCATTGGAAACCTGAACTATGCATTCAATATCACAGAGCTCCTTAGAATCATCAGATGTTCTCACATTAAATTCAGTTTTTCCATTCACAAATATCGCCTGGTTTGGATGTAGAAGTCTTCCAAGAGTTGCCTGTGTTGTCAGGTATTGTTCTATGTCAGCGTTGGTAACAAACGTAACTGAACTCTCTGTCATACAACGAGTATCATTTATATATGTTTCCGACTGCTGTATCATATCCATAAAAAAAAAATCTGGAAATAAAGGCCAGATCTTGTTTGCCCTTATCACAAATGCTTTGAAATGCTACACTGAGACGTTTTAATTTATCTTCTAGTCGAAAGCAGTTTTCAACATCAGCTGTGAGGGCCCCCTTAAGGTTCGTCATTAAATCATCCATGGCCTTTATGGTTTTTTCCTCGAGCAGTTTTAAAGCAGCCTCTAGTTTCGTGTACACATCTCGTATTGTCTGGAGTTGTTTCGCATATGACTCTTGAAGATATTGAATGTCGCGTTTTCTGTTGTTTTGCAGTACAGTTAGTTTCTCCATGGTTGATTTCATGCTAGACGATAACTGGTTAAAATCTGCTGGACCACAGACTTTGGCACACTTGGAAATTAGTTTGACCGTTTTACGTCATGGAAACTGTCAAACAACTTATAAGTAAAATAAAAACAATCGAGTCATTTCACAAATGATGGACCCTATTTCTCAGATTATGCGATCTTGCAAATGTACTACTTTGGTCTTCCATATAGAACCAGGTAGTAAGAAACAATGACAGATCATTTCGTTTCATAATATAGTTGGGCCTGGGATTGCTAGAGTCGTTTTTGTAACGAAATAAAAACAAAGACGTTTCATTTGTTGCTTACTGAATCAACCCTGGTATAACCTTATGACATATATTTAAGGAGACAGTTAATATAAATTATGTGTACTAGAATTTAAAGCGAACTAGAATATGATCTCGCAATTACAAAAACAATAGCGACTGTGTATATATGTACCGATGGTTCAACAGAACATAAGTACTGCAGCATAGCTGATTGTGATCATCACAGAATAGTTTCAACTTTTCTTCAACGTGTTCTTCACATTTCTCTTAAGAGGTTCTCCATTGCCTTGGATACAGGCAATTTATCCTTTTGTGCTCGATTATGAGGTGACATGTGTTCAAAACAGTTGATTGTGCGGTGTATTACAATGGTCACAATAGAACCTCCCACACTTTTCACAGTAAACTCGGCCTCAATATAACTGCCTTCTTCTTCGCAAGAACCACAACATAAATCCAGAACTGAATCCCATCCTTTCATTATTGAAGACAGAGACATGTACGCCATATTTAGACACTTTCGAAGTTATTTATTTCAAATTCACTAAACTGTATGTGTCTTTCAGCATGAAATAACAATATCACTAGCCCACATCGCACTAACGTTCATAATCAGAAATATTACAATCGTGTAACACATCAGCTAGATTAACGTTCAAACCACTCCATGACCTGATCACCTGACACAGTGTAACATGATAAATATACGTCGTCCAATGCATGGATTACGGTATCGACATAGCATATGTGTACTGATTACATTACAACTACTACAATTGAATAGTTTTTCATTGGTTTAAAATGAAGTTAAACAAAGCGTCTGCTGATTACGGAATCCGGAAAGTGCCATCTATAATCTCGCCCTTCTGTCATCAAGGGCGTCACACGACACACGACGTGATACACGATATTTTGCGCGACACATGATATTTTGCGCGATTCTCAAAGCGACACACGATAGTTTGCGCGACACACGAAGCGACACACGATATTTTGCGCGATACACGAAGCGTCGCGCGAGAATGTACCACGAAATATCGCCCTTGTGTAGGTAGCCCAAAAGGCAATATTTCATGGTAAATATCGCGTGTCTCTTCGTGTATCGCGCAAAATAACGTGTGTCGCTTTGTGTGTCGCGCAAAATATCGTGTGTCGCTTTGAGTATCGCTCAAAATATCGTTTGTCGCTTCGTTTGTCGCTCAAAATATCGTGTATCGCTCCGTGTGTCGTGTGCAGCCCTTGATGAAAGAAGGGTGAGATTATAGATGGCACTATCCGGATTCCGTAGTTGATAACCCAACTACGAAATGAAGATTTAAAGAAATATGCGAATATGCAAATATCTCGCTTGATATGGAGGTGGACGAATGTCATAAATATGACCTTAGAAAGAGGACAAAGAATACTTCTATGACAATACTGATAAACTCATTATTTATAAGTGTTGTTGAATGACATATACTGATAACTTATTTCGTTACTTATAAGTAACCTACAAAAGTTATAAGTGTGTCATGTACTGTCATATTTGTCATGTATCATCGAAACGAATTCAGTTATTTACTAAAATTAAAAATGTTTCGTTGTATCAACATTCCCTTTACCACAGTTTTGTATTTCGACACAGGTGCAACATTTTTTCAGAAAGATTTTAATGTTTTTACTAATAGGTCTAGAGACACGAACTCTAAAATAAATATTAGTCATAAAAAAAACATTTACACGTATTTCTTATAATAAATTTGATGAATTCCTTTTTTTTCCTCATTGATTTTATAGTAAAATAAATATTGCAATGTGCACTAAACCCAACTGCATCGCCATTTAAGTTTGTTTTTACAGTATAGTCGCACTTTGAGGTAATGTTTATCACTAATGTTTTAAAATTGCATATTGAAACAACTCAATGTATCTGTGTATTTCTCTTTTCGCGCTGTAATAAATTAAATGAAGCCATTATAGTAATCCATTGTTTTTATGCAACTAGAGGAGTTGAAAAAAAAATGTCAAGACACAAGATGGGTGATACTTTTCCGTGTGCACAGTTTGATATTAAATATTACAGGAAAAGCAGGCAGGGCATGCAGATGCTGAAGAGAAATTTAAACCCCTTAGCAAATGTTTTGCATTTGTACTCAGATCCCACTGAGTTCGACAAGTTTTGTGTGTGAAAATGTTCCGTTAAATACACGGAAATAAGAAGAAAAGTAAGGTTTCGTGCTTAGCACAAGCTTGATACGTTGCAAACACGTTCGAACGCGCTTAAACTTTCGAGTCGATAAACCTTTTATTTTGTGTTCATCCATGAGATGTTTTATTATATAGTCTTTACATTACGCATACGATCGGCATATTGCTAAATATGCAAGAGTTAATCAGCTGGACTCCAGCTCTCGCGTTGCCATAAGTTTATGATAATTTGAGTTCAAACTACATGTATATGCCGCAGACCTAATGATAAGTGCAAATGCGACCAAACAATGATAAGGAGCGTGTGAATTCAAGTAGATCTATCTCAAAATCTCGCCTTCGGTTTCAAACGAAAAGTTTTTTAAGTTTGCAATAAACGAAAACTTCCCGCCCCACCTAACGTTCGTAACCAATCCGAATAATGTGAACACATTTGGTAGAATTGCCAAAGAAACATTTATGGGAAATCATCTTGAAATACAGCTAGTGGTTTTGTACATGTTTTAAGGTTTTCTTATATAACAGCCGTTTGCTCCCCTCACAAAGTACGTAAGTAAGTGGTATGATTTTGGATGGGATGGACAGTACCCTACCGCTAACTAGGTTAAAAAACAAAACAATATTATAATAGATCGAAGTAATCTCGATAGTTTAAGCCAAAACGGAAAGGAGCAAAAATCACAACCTTGGCAAACAACGTTTTATGTTTTCAATGAAGATTATAAAATTAGGTGAATTGTTGATTACTACGTACAGTGACCGCCAATAATAGCTCACACGCTCTTTATTTTATTGTCATACCAAAGATGTATGAAGCTGTGTAAAGTGTGTTGTTATCTCTTTTACTCCCGCGAGCGCCCATAACCATCTTTAGTTTCAAGCAAATACTCAAAGACCTTAATAAGTAAGATGCGAGAAATATTAACAATGCCTGGACAGACCAAACTACAAACTGGTGCACGGCCATTGTGACCACAGGTGACGCTTCTCAAATTAAAGTACGGATGCCACACCACTATAAAAGAATGGTTGTTTCTTGGATACATGTATACAGGCATATCGACGGTATTTCTCCTCATTATACACATATTAAAACAATCCATATTCACTCATTTCGAACATATTTTTTCCTAGTAACAATAATGCATCGTTAACATCGTTAAGATACAGCTAATACATAGTGTGGTACTTCATGTTCACTTCATTTAATAGTATGTATATTTAAGAAATAATCGATGGGTAACCGTTGGTTATTACCGCAAAAACCAACGGTTACCCGTCGATTATTTCGATTCTACGACAATTCGACCACGAAAATGTGTTTCAATAACATCCGAAATATAGAGTCCGAATTATATGCTATGCTTAATACAAANGATATAACCGCCTTCTTCTTCGCATGAACCACAACAAAAATCCAGAACTGAATCCGATCCTTTCATTATTGAAGACAGAGACGTTGACGCCATATTGAGACTCGTTTGAATTTATCAATTTCAAATCGTTTGAATTTATCAATTTCACATTCACTACACTCAATATGTCTTTCAACATGAAATTTCTATGTCACTAGCCGTCATGACACGTACGTTTATAATCAGAAATATTACAATCGTGTAACACAGCAGCTAAATAAACGCTTCAACGACTCCATGACCTCATCACCTGACTACTAGTGTACACAGTGTAACATGATAAATATACGTCGTCCAATGCATGGATTACGGTATCGACATAGCATACGTGTACTGATTACATTACAACTACGACAATTGAATAGTTTTTCATTGGTTTAAAATGAAGTTTAACAAAGCGTCTGCTGATAACGGAATCCGGATAGTGCCATCTATAATCTCGCCCTTCTTTCATCAAGTGCGTCACACGACACACGACGCGATACACGATATTTTGCGCGACACAAGATATTTTGCGCGATTCTCAAAGCGACACACGATAGTTTGCGCGACACACGAAGCGACACACGATATTTTGCGCGATACACCAAGCGACGCGCGAGAATGTACCACGAAATATCGCCCTTGTGTATATCATGGTAAATATCGCGTGTCTCTTCGTGTATCGCTCAAAATATCGTGTGTCGCTTTGTGTGTCGCGCAAAATATCGTGTGTCGCTTTGAGTATCGCTCAAAATATCGTGTGTTGCTTCGTTTGTCGTTCAAAATATCGTGTATCGCTTCGTGTGTCGTGTGCAGCCCTTGATGAAAGAAGGGTGAGATTATAGATGGCACTATCCGGATTCCGTAGCTGATAACCCAACTACGAAATGAAGATTTAAAGAAATATGCGAATATGCAAATATCTCGCTTGATATGGAGGTGAACGAATGTCATGATTATGACCTTAGAAAGAGGACAAAGAATACTTATATGACAATACTGATAAACTCATTATTTATAAGTGTTGTTGAATGACATATACTGATAACTTATTTCGTTACTTATAAGTAACCTACAAAAGTTATAAGTGTGTCATGTACTGTCATATTTGTCATGTATCATCGAAACGAATTCAGTTATTCACTAAAATTAAAAATGTTTCGTTGTATCAACATTCCCTTAACCACAGTTTTGTATTTCGACACAGGTGCAACATTTTTTGCAGAAAGATATTAAGGTTTTTACTAATAGGTCTAGAGACACGAACTCTAAAATAAATATTAGTCATAAAAAACACATTTACACGTATTTCTTATAATAAATTTGATGAATTCCTTTTTTTCCTCATTGATTTTATAGTAAAATGTATATTGCAGTGTGCACTAAACCCAACTGCATCGCCATTTAAGTTTGTTTTTACAGTATAGTCGCATTTTGAGGAAATGTTTATCACTAATGTTTTAAAATTGCATATTGAAACAACTCAATTTATCTGTGTATTTCTCTTTTCGCGCTGTAATAAATAAAATGAAGCCATTATAGTATTCCATTGTTTTTTTATGCAACTAGAGGAGTTGGAAAAAAATATGTCAAGAAACAAGATGGGTGATGCTTTTCCGTGTGCACAGTTTGATATTAAATATTACAGGAATAGCAGGCAGGGCATGCAGATGCTGAAGAGAAATTGAAACCCCTTAGCAACATGTTTTGCATTTGTACTCAGATCCGACATCCGACAGAGAGTTCGACAAGTTTTTCTTGTGAAAATGTTCCATTAAATACACGGAAATAAGACGAAAAGTAAGGTTTTGTGCTAAGCACAAGCTTGATACGTTGCAAACACGTTCGAACGCGCTTAAACTTTCGAGTCAATAAACCTTTTATGTTGTGTTCATCCATGAGATGTTTTATTATATAGTCTTTACATTACGCATACGATCGGCATATTGCTAAATATGCAAGAGTTAATCAGCTGGACTCCAGCTCTCGCGTTGCCATAAGTTTATGATAATTTGCAGTTCAAACTACATGTATATGCCGCAGACCTAATGATAA
The DNA here is from genome assembly GCA_007657795.1 of Dreissena rostriformis. Taxonomy (NCBI): domain Eukaryota; kingdom Metazoa; phylum Mollusca; class Bivalvia; order Myida; family Dreissenidae; genus Dreissena; species Dreissena rostriformis. Next base: position 25,861 of record VMBQ01004644.1, read on the forward strand.
GTAAAAATGCGACCAAACAATGATAAGGAGCGTGTGAATTCAAGTATCTCAAAATCNTTACCGTTGGTTATTACCGCAAAAACCAACAATTACCCATCAATTATTTCGATTCTACGACAGTTCGACCACGCAAATGTGTTTCAATAACATCCGAACTATAGTGTCCGAATTATTTGCTATACTTAATACAAATAATATCTAGATCCCTTAACACAGCTTTAGTGTGCCTTTTCTTCTTGTTATAACTGATTTTATATACAGAAAAATTGAATTAACTTTGCTTCCAGTGCATTAGTTCGGTTATAAGTACTTCAAGAAGTAAAGATGTTTTAAGTTTATTTGGTAGAAACTACCGTTGGTATATCGGGGTAATAACCCACGGTAAGCTCCCTTCTCATTCTAATGAGCATGCGTTGGTTATTGGTGTGCGACTGTGGTAAAACTCTGCGCACGCGAAGTGTTCCCGGGATGACTTTAAAAAAAATGAAGTACGAATCATTAACTGAGCGTTAATAAAAATGAGTCGAATGTTTTAAGAAACAAATTAAATAAATACTTAATAAAAGATTTTTTAAATATAATTTCATATTTGCCATTGATATGTAAAAACCGATAAGTATATTTTTCATATAAAACACATATCATAAACTTATTACTGTGTGAGTTATATTAAATTTAAGGTTCTTTTAAAATATTTGATCACATTTTGATTTCTATGTAAAACATTCTATAAAATAAGAGCAACTTCAAACAGGAAGATTTGTACAATCAGAAACTTGGTTGTTACCAATTCTCAGAAATGAAAAATATTCCCAAAGCTGCAAAATATCCCAGTGATGTTAAGCCGCCAATAAACAAAAACATTTAACGATCCGCACATTCAACATGTTTATTGATAAAGCAATGGTCGCACAAGAACAAAACACACACACATGTAGCCATAATATTTTTATAGTAATATTGCTATACAGACGATAGCATGTGAGGTCTCTGGATACATTGAAGAACAAACACTCCATTAACAGCTATCGGGTGGTGTCAAATTCGGCAGTTAGTAAAAATGCCCCAAATGTACATAAAACATCTTTTCAAAACATGAGCACGGACACAGCTGCAGACCATCCAACGTTAATCAAAAAACGTGCAGTCATGTGTTAATCATAAAATGAATATAAAACTAGTTCTATAAGTATGAGAGTTTGGCAATACAAACAACAACGTGTTCAGAAAATAAATTTCAATTTTATAGAGAACAAACTACAATTTAATCTTAACTTTGCAGTAAAGTTATTAAAAGGTATACATAAAACTTTAAATATGTCGTGCAGGTTAAAGACTTAAAGACTATCAAGTATAAATATTTTACATGACGTTTTAGAAATGTATAGATTGCGTACAAAATGCAATACACAGTGTAAATTATCACATGTTGGACACGTGTTTCCAGAATGAAAGGCTACTTTTATATACCTAACAAGAGATGTGTTTGTCAGAAACACAATGCCCCCTACTGCGCCGCTTTAAAAATATTTGTTTTCTTTTACCTTTGACCTTGAAGAATGACCTTGACCTTTCACCACTCAAAATGTGCAGCTCCATGAGATACACATGGATGCCAATATCAAGTTGCTATCTTCAATATCGCAAAAGGTATGACCAATGTTAAAGTTTTCGGACGGACGGACAGACAGACGGACAGACTGACAGTTCAACTGATATATGCCACCCTACCGGGGCATAACAAACATGTTCTAATTTTTCATTAATGTCATATGTTTTAACACTTGTGATGTAACTTAGGCAAAGGATTTATGGGCATATGTGTATTAATTGTGTGATGCATAAAGTGTACCTTAAATCAATTTAAATCTATGTTGGTCTTGAAAGGAACAAAAGCAAAAACAAACAAGAGATGTTTTTGTCAGAAACACAATGCCCCCTACTGCGCCGCTTTGATAAACAAAAACCTTTGACCTTGAAGGATGACCTTGACCTCGACCTTTCACCACTCAAAACGTGCAGCTCCATGAGATACACATGCATGCCAAATATCAAGTTGCTATGATCAATATTTCAAAAGTTATGACCAAACTTTAACCTAGGTTTAAGTTTTGGGACAGACCCACAGACACACACAATGACAGACAGACAAACACACAGACAAACAGAAAGACAGAAAGACAGACAGGCAGACAGACAGACAAAAAACAATATACCTCTTTTTTTAAAAGGGGGCTTAAGAAGTCATCTGCAATTTATCAACGAAGATTGTTTGATGTGTTGCAGCTAGGAGAGTTACTATGTAATTTTCAGACAGAAGTGCAAACATTATACAAACTGTGTCAATGCATGCATTATAACATATGGACATATATTGTAGTATACAAAATTGTGTGATATCAATCGACAGTTAAAAATATATAAGAGTAATCTCGTTTGTACCTTTATCAACTTAAATGTAATTATCGAACTTCCAATACCAGTAAGCTGTCATTATTTCTCAGTCCCACAATGATATAGTTAGTATTTCTGCTGAAAATGACTGCCTGAGGAGGTCTTTTCAGTCCGTCTTTCTCTGTTACCAATGTAGCTAGCTTCTTCTTGCCTTCGCTATCAACCTGTAGTATATTTTTTGAATTGTATCCACACACTAGCACCTGTCCCACAGGGGTCAAATGGACACCCCAAGGTTCTTGCAGTTCATGGTCACTGAATGTAGAGAGTAGAGTCCCGTCCTTGGACAGAGTGAGGAGCGTGTGCTTGGCTTTGTTGGTGACGTAGATCTTGTCACCCGTCGGACTTACCGCACACTTGTATACTGAACGTAAATTTTTTTAGAAATGTTATTGTGAATGGTTTAACATTTGTTCATATATTAATAATTTGAAATATGGCATTAGCATTTGTAACATTTATGTTTTGTTTTACATATGTTTTAGCAATACGTATTGTCTTATTTTACTTCAAATACTAATATTGATAAGTTTCAAGTTGTGTCAATTTGTTTATAGACATTCATTTACAAATAATGAAATTTATTTTATGCTTTTCTAACACGTGATTGCGCTAACCCGTTTTTGATTCCGGTAAATATACAGTCAATGACGGTTTTATAGTTATAATTCATAATGAATTGCACATTTCTTCCTTAAGGATGTAGACTACAAATGCAGTATGAATTGTGCTTTCATGCATATAAGCAACACGTAATCCAGATCGTTTTTTCAAGAAATTGTGGGTAAGGAAACGTTATATAATGTGCGGGCATGCTCATAGATTTTCAATTATTTAAAAATAAATGCATAAAGCTCATGTGCCCAAAATTTGTATTTGAACTCAAACATACACGTCTTTACACTGTTTACACAAACGTTTTATACAACTCATTTGTGGTCTGTTTTATCTGTTCTGTATAAGTATGTCTGTTCTGTATAAGTTATCAGATAAAATACATTGCTATGTGTAACGTTTATGCTGAATAATGTTCGGTAGGTGCAGGAAGTTAACATGGTGCAGACAGCCAAAGTTGGTTTACTGGATTAACTGAACGAAACATTCGTATTGATAGCTGTTTGCGTTAAGAATTCATTGTAAATATATAATATAAAAGCAAGAATTTCTCATATGCAACTTTCTTCCATTAGAAACAGCAAACAGTGTCACTATTACCTGTATATTCGCCTGATGTATCCTCATACAACTTGTTCACTACCGAGCCAGTTACTGTGTACTCGTACAGAGCAGTCTCAGATGTTATAAACAGTTTGTCCTGGTGGCAAGCAATCCCGACACATTTATGTTGTAACTGAAGCGTCCTGTCTTTCGCCAGTTTTTCTTGATTCAAAGAAATAAACTGCACCTCACCTCCGTAGAGACCAACCGCCACTTGGCTAGAAGCGATTTGACACATATCCCTCGGAGCACCAGACACTTCACAGTGGCTCTTCACTTTAAAATGCTTATCCAATAGCTTAATTCTTTTGTGCGTGAAGTCCCCGACAACAATTTGACCATTGGAAACCTTAACTATGCATTCAATATCACATAGCTCCTTAGAATCATCAGATGTTCTCACATTATACTCAGTTTTTCCATTCACAAATATCGCCTGGTTTGGATGTAAAAGTCTTCCAAGAGTTGCCTGTGTTGTCAGGTATTGTTCTATGTCAGCGTTGGGAACAAACGTTACTGAACTTTCAATCCTACATGGATTATCATTAAGATAAGTTACCGATTGCTGTATCTTATCCATACATTTTTTTCTTGCAATAAAGGTCAAATCCTGCTTGCTCTTATCACAAATGTCATGAAAGGCTTCATTGAGACGTTTCAATTCATCTTCTTGTCGAGAGCAGTTTTCGGCATCAGCTGTAAGGGCTCCCTTTACGTTCGTCATTAAATCATCCAATGCATTTACTGTTTTCTCTTCGAGCAGTTTTAAAGCAGCCTCTAGTTTCGTGTAAACATCTCGTATTGTATGTAGCTGTTCCACATATGACTCTTGAAGAGAAAGAATGTCTCTTTTTCTGTTGTTTTGCAGTACATTTAGTTTATCAATGGTTGAATTAATGCTAGACGATAACTGGTTACAATCTTCTAGATCACATGCTTTGGCACACTCGGAAATTAGTTTGACTGCACTGCCTGTAGAGGAAATATGATGTATAAGTTATGGAAACTATTTCACCAAATTCTCATTGATGCTATTTCTCAGATTATGCCATCTTAGAAATGTACTTTTTTGGTCTGAAATATACAACAAGCTAGTTATAAACAATGAATGAGTCTTCCCTTTCATAAAATGGTTGGGTCTGGATTTGCTAGAGTCGGCGTCTTTGTAACAAAATTAAATTTAAAAAAAAATGATTTTTTTTTTATATTGAATGGGACAATACATCTAATTATCCGTACTAGACTCGTCTGAATTTAAAGGCAAATAGACTATGATCTCAAAACTATAAAAACAGTATATATTTACCGATGGTTCAACAGAATGCAAGTACTGCAGCATAGCTGATTGTGATCCTCACAGAATAGTTTCAACTTTTTATCAACGTGTTCTTCACATTTCTCTAAGATGTTCTCCATTGCCTTGGATACAGGCCATTTGTCCATTTGTTCTCGATTATGAGTGACATGTGTTCTAAACAGTTGATTGTGCGGTGTATTACAATGGTCACAATAGAACTTCTGACACTTTTCACAGTAAAACTCGGCCTCAATATAACTGCCTTCTTCTTCGCAAGAACCACAACAAAAATCCAGAACTGAATCCGATCCTTTATTTATTGAAGACAGAGACATGTACGCCATATTTAGACACTTTCGAAGTTAATTATTTCAAATTCACTAAACTTTATGTGTCTTTCAGCATGAAATAACAATATCACTAGCCCACATCGCACTAACGTTCATAATCAGAAATATTACAATCGTGTAACACAGCAGCTAAATTAACGTTCAAACCACTCCATAACCTGATCACCCGATTACTATAGTGTTCACAGTGTAACATGATATTAACCCGTCGTACAACGCATGAATTACGATATCGACTCAGCATACGTGTACTGATTACATTCCAACAACGACAAGTGGATAGTTTTTCAGTGGTTTAAAAGGAAGTTCAACACAGCGTCTGCTGATAACCCAACTACGAAATAAAGAGTTAATGAAATATGCGAATATGCAAACATAGGAAATTTTGAAAATGAAACGTAAAATCCTGCAATCTGGTGACTTTTAGTTTTATCTGTATTTAGAGACTGAAGTTATAGAGCATTTTTATTTGAAATTTCACTTTCATTGACCATACTCACTGACTGATCGACATGAATATGATATAACATACAGTACATGTATTCCCCACTAACGTTTTTCAATAACCACCTTTTTCGATCATTCACGGAAATACATTATTTTATACCGTGTTTAGCCCGATACTAGTATGCGCGCTCACACTTTGTTTACATATGCAACAACAAATTGATACAATGTACAATCAACAATAAGAACGGTATAAAATATCATTATTTATTGGAATCTTGATAAAATTGTTGTATTTTACTATTCCAAAATTCTACCATTCATAAATCACTCAAATTAAAAGGAAATATTTGACTTTTTTTACAAACAATTGTTATTGTTTGTCTGCTACTATGGATAGAACCTGAGGCCTATCATTGCTCTCAACGTGCTAATAGTGTATTGTACAACAGACACTGATTAACAAAACTGGGTCTTCTCTTATCAGTATCAATACTAAACAGAAATCAAAATGGTATAACTGGTTACTTTTATTTCTTCAAACTATTTTTAACAAATTAGTTATCTTTTTCTAAACGAATTTCAGAAACATATAACAAGTAAGGCTTCATTAAGAACCTTTAACCACAAACTACTGGCCCTATCGTCCCAAAGTCCTTAATAATGTATACGAGGACGTTGAAGAAAAAAGATGGACTTATTTGCCCATTACGCTCAAGATCCGTCACAGTTAATGAACATTAAACGTTAATGTCCACCAGATCATATGTTATAAGGTTTTAATTCATCATAACAACTGTTCAAGAGTAGGACATATTTCCTAGTGTCAAGTTTTGTCATAGACGCACGCTAGTAGTCGTGAAGACGCATCAGGTGCTAGCAGCCCGTTCACTTGTGACCGGTAAGGTGCATGCAATCCGAAACAAGGTAAAAATAAAAATCACGCGCTATCTTGGAAATGACTTAACAAGAGTAAAACTATCGAAATAACCCAGCTACCGAACATAATCCGCATTAGTACAATAAACAAATATGAGTTTATCCACTTACAACACAGATTTGTCTTTTTGGTCATACCAAACACTCGTTATGTTTGAATGTTTATTTCAATTGTGTACGATGATCATCTTGCAAAACGTCCTTCACCTTACGCGATTGGTTCCGCGCCTCAGAGTTACCGAAAGTATTACCGAATAACTGAAACCGAGAACCTTATAACGCAAACAAAAGGACAAATAGGTGCTGTAAGTGTATAAACTTGTATTTGTTTATTGTACTAATGCGGATTATGTTCGGTAGCTGGGTTATTTCGATAGTTTTACTCTTGTAAAAATNCAGGCAAAATGTATTTGTGATACTTTTGTTTCGCCTCAGAATTGATGCATTAACGGATCAGTTGTAGCCATAACGGATCACGTGATTGAAACCACTCAGGAGGGCATCTAACACGCTATTTGAACTGTCGAAACATGAACTGTGTTGTTTACAATGACCAAGTTACATTGCCAGTTATAAATTATATTCTTTTTTTGCTATTAGTTGTTTTCTATATGTGATTTTGTATCTACACTTTACGCATGGTGTTCTTGTGTGAATTATCTGTTGAAAATCCTATAAATAGATCGAAAAGATATGGGCATCTTATAAACCATGTAAATTGTTTGAATCATATCTTATCATCGATATTGAACATGGAACATAAATAACACATTAAGATTGAGATCATTTATTGAAAGAATAAACAAGATTTGCATATATTTTAATATTATATATTATCAATACGCATATTATCACGCTTGATCCGTTATTGCCCTTATTCTTCATTTCATTTAAGGTGTTGCAAAAATCTTAAACACGAATCAAAACTGAAAAAGACTTTTGCAGTCAGAAACACTACTAAACGGCCTTTAAATTAATGCGTAAACGTCTTGCTTTTCAACAGAGTTATAGCATGTGGCCGCGAATAATGTTCAACCTCGATTTGGAAACGAGACGGAAGTCAACATAGTTGTATATACATGTCAGCAAAACGTACAGAAATCTTTAACAAAGAGTGGCTACGATAACAACACAATCAATGCGTTTTAAATAACAGGCCTTGAAGATGCTGTGTGCAAAGTATCCTCTAAAAATGTCTACTATTTATCGAGAAACGCAGTCTTGAACATCAGAGTGATCCGCTATGGGTAATGATCCGGTAATGGTAACTTGACTGTACTGTATCATAGCTGATTGTGATCCTCTCAGAATAGTTTCAACTTTTTATCAACGTGTTCTTCACATTTCTCTAAGAGGTTCTCCGTTGCTTTAGATACAGGCCATTTGTCCATTTGTTCTCGATTATGAGTGACATGTGTTCTAAACAGTTGATTGTGCGGTGTATTACAATGGTCACAATAGAACTTCCCACACTTTTCACAGTTAAACTCGGCCTCAATATAACTGCCTTCTTCTTCGCAAGAACCACAACATATATCCAGAACTGAATTCGATCCTTTATTTATTGAAGACAGAGACATGTACGCCATATTTAGACACTTTCGAAGTTATTTATTTCAAATTCACTAAACTTTATGTGTGTTTCAGCATGAAATGACAATATCACTAGCCCACATCGCACTAACGTTCATAATCAGAAATATTACAATCGTGTTACAAAGCAGCTAAATTAAAGTTCAAGCCACTCCATAACTTGATCACCCGATTAATATAGTGTTCACAGTGTAACATGATAAATCCGTCGTACAACGCATGAATTACGGTATCGACTCAGCATACGTGTACTGATTATATTCCAACAGCGACTGGATATTTTTTCAGTGGTTTAAAAAGAAGTTCAACACAGCGTCTACTGATAACCCAACTACGAAATAAAGAGTTAATGAAATATGCGAATGTGCAAACATAGAAAATTAGAAAATGAAAGTAAAATCCTGCAATCTGGTGACTTTTATCTGTATTCAGAGACTGAAGTTATAGAGCATTTTTATATGAAATTTCACTTTCATTGACCATACTCAGTGACTGATCGACATGAATATGATATAACATAAATGTATTCCCGACTACCGTTTTTCAATAACCACCTTTTTCGATCATTCACGAAAATACATTATTTTATACGGTGTTTAACCCGATACTAGTATGCGCGTTCACACTTTGTTTACATATGCAACAACAAATTTATACAATGTACAATCAACCATAAGAACGGTATAACATATCATTATTTATTGGAGTCTTGATAAAATTGTTGTATTTTACTATTACAAAATTCTACCATTCATAAATCAATTAAATTAAAATGAAATATTTGCCTTTTTTCAAAACAATTGTTTGTCTGCTACTATGGATAGTACCATAGGCCCATCTTTGCTCTCAACGTGCTAATAGTGTATTGTGTACAACAGACACTGATTAACAAAACTGGGTCTTCTCATATCAGCATCAATACTTAACAGAAATCAAAATGGTATAACTGATTTCTTTTGTTTCTTTAAACTATTTTTAACAAATGAGTTATCTTTTTCTAAACGAATTTCAGAAACACATAACAATTAAGGCTTCATAAAGAACCTTTAACCACAAACTTATGGCCCTATCGTTTCAAAGTCCTTAATAATGAATACCAGGAAGTTGAAGAAAACAGATGGACTTATTTGCCCATTACGCTCAAGATCATATGTTATAACGTTTTTAATTCATCATAGCAACTGTTTAAGAGTATTACATATTTCCTAGTGTCAGGTTTTGTCATAGACGCACGCTGGTAGTGGTGCAGACGCCTCAGGTGCTAGCAGCCCGTTTACACTCTGCACTTGTGACCGGTAAGGTGCATGCAATCCGCAACAAGGTAAAAGTAAAAATCACGCGCTATCTTGGAAATGACTTCATCGAGAAATTAATTAAATGGTGACTCGAATTTTTGCGTCGAATAAAGTTTGGTGCAACTTATAGTACACATTATTTTTTACTCGTCAAAAAATGTTAAGTGCGAACGCACCCAACGCATCCCCCTGGCTACGGGTATGGAAAAGATGTGGGCGAATGTCATGAATAGGACCATTAGAAAGAGACAAGGAAGTCTTAACTAAAGTGTTAAAAGTTTGAAGCTGATATGAAATATTTGAACATTTATACTCACCCCAGCGGTCGCGTTTAGTACTGGCAAAGGTTAATGTGTGTCGTTAACTATCATATGCAGTCATGAATCATCGAAACGAATTAAGTTATTCACTTTAATTATTAATGTTTCATTCTATAAATTCAAACATTCCCTTAACTCAAGTTTTGTATTTCTACACAGATTGAACTTGTCTAAAGGCTTTTACTAATACGTTTAGAGATAACAACAAATTTGTCAAAGAAAATTTAAATACACCTTTGTCATCAATTAAACAAATTACTTAACAAATATTTCTTATAATAAAATTGAATCATTTATTTGTCCTCATTCTTTCAATGTACAAATGTATATTGCAAAGTGCACTAACCACAACTTCATCACCTTACGTCCAATTTTAAGGTCATAAGTTCTATATGTCATTGATGTTTGCAAATTGCATATTGAATCAACTCAATGTGTCTGTTTCTTCCTCATTTCTCGCTGTAATAATTCAAAAGAAGCCGTTATGGTATCCGATTTTGACTTTTTCTCCTTTATAAAACCGATATGTAGGTTTTTTTAATATATAACATATATAATAATATTTTGTGGTGTGCATCATATTGAATATTAGGTTCTTTTTGTAACATTTGAGCTTATTTTGAGTACAATGTAACACATTCTATAAAATAAGAGTAACTTTTAACAGGAAGATATATATATATATGATGCTAAGCCGAAAGTAAACAAAAGGTTTAAACAATCCGCAGTAAATATATTTTTATTGATATAAGTATTGGTCGCACAAGACAAAACAAATATAAAATGTAACCATAAACCACAAAGACACTTTTTTTACACTAAAGAAGAGTCCACGATACAGTAACTATATGTACGGTTAACAGGCAATATACAGAACAGAATAATCAAGCAGGCAGTAGTTTCAAATTTAAACCAATTAGAAAACTTGTTATTATAATATTTCTTTAAACAAGCAAAATCTAAACCACAGTTTCCATAGACATAAATATTCAAATTGCAAAGACACACCACTAAACTGTATTTAAGTTCATAACTATGTTCACATTATACAATCACTATCCTTTAATTATCTTAGAAGAGTCCATTCACCTCTTCTTCATTGTGGCTGGTATACCATTTACCCAATGGCTGAGACAAGCACCTCAGACACATTGGGATCCGTAGAGCGCACAGTGAGCTGCATGGTTACGCTCCCGTCTGTCATGGCAAGTTTGTCCCGCACGAGGGCGTCATGTCCGCAACGGTAGACGCCCGCCAGATAGAGGGTGTGGGCACTCTTCCCTTCTGGGACCTTGTCACTCCTCTCACAGGGCTGCATGCCAAGGTACTGGATAATGTTCTTAACAGAATCTGAAAGAAAAAGCAATCAAATTAAATTAATGTTTAAAAGAAAGGAATGGAGTCAAGGAAATTCAAAACACCAAAGGGGAGAAAACTATAAAAAAAAAAAAAAAAAAAAAAATATTCTCATGGGTAAAACTAATATTCACCAATATTGTGGAGATAGAGCAAAATTTAGCAATTGGTGTATAATACTCGGCTCAGTAAATGAATCACAAAGCTCATGCTCATGGAGCTTTCAAAATGGTCTAATGGTAAATAACAGTTTATAAATGCAGAGCCAATTCTTATTGTTGTGTGCTCTGTAAATCTACAGGGACTTTGCTTAAACAGTCCTGTGAAGTGATTAGAGTAAACACAAAGGCCAATAGCTTTGTACCGTCCAATGTTTTCATAGTGGACAGAGCGATTTCCTCCATTTCATTATCAGGTCCCACGTCATCCTAGATGGCTCCAAAGTTTGGCTTCATCACCTTCTATACGTGGTCGGCCACAGACACCACAACATCCTCCAACTGAGAGCAAAACATGGGCGCTTAGCAACAAGGACAGCACTGATTTCATTTCAAATAAGTCATTTTTAAACATGTGTTTCATCCAAATACAGCAAAAACATAAGATAATATCAGCACTGATTTCATTTCACTGATTTTTTGTGAAACTATGTCATTTACAAAAATATGTTTCATCCAAACACAGCACATACGTACGACAATATTTTCAAATCCAATTAAGTCCATAATGCGCTGCTGATCATACGGTCTGGTATTCTATTCACTTTTATTGAACCAAACACAAGTTTAATGGTCAGCCCAATTTGTATGTAACTGGTACTTGACCAGAAATGTTTTATTGGCCATGAGAGGCAGCCACTTGGTCATATTCCTATATCTCAAACAGTTGTGCAGTAATTGTCAGTGATTTGACAGTATTTTGCCATTACTGATATATACAAATGATAAAATTGTTATTAAATAATAATATTAAATAATAATTAAATAAAACTCGTATTTGTTTATTGTACTAATGCGGATTATGTTCGGTAGCTGGGTTATTTCGATAGTTTTACTTTTGTAAAAATCGGCACCGAACGTTCGGTCAGACGAGGGCCGACCTAGCATTTCAACGAGTTCGAGCAGTGTTTTCTTGTAGTTTATGTTGGCAAGTAGACGTTTGTGGTCATTTTTCGTCACAAGGCAACCTTTCCCAACAAAATGGTACCTAGTTAACGAAAAATGTTGATGGAGGTGATTTTCCTGTGTCATTAGATACCTTCCTTGTATATATATCATATCAGATTATTTTTTTCATATAAAATGTTGTTTTATGACATATTGATAGTGTTAAAGTGACTTGGCCACGCGCCCAACATCTGTGGCATGTATAGGGTTTTCATTTAGCACTAAAACGTTCAACAGAACTTTGCCTTGACACATGAGAAATTGTTGACCCAGCACTCAGTGCATCTACACCTACCAGCGTACACATCCTGACTGGAGGAGGCCACTTTCTCCGTCGGCTTTTGAGGACACCGTGTCTCCGGGCTCCTTGGCTGCAGTAACACAGACGGGGACAGGGTCAGTGCTTGTCAACACAGAGGGATAGGGTCACTACTTGTACAAGCAGCTTCACATGGTAACCACGAAACTGTTTGGTCATTGACATATAAGCTAAAGATTTAGCAATAAGCTTGTTACCACTAGTTCACGTAGCAGATTCAGGAAGCCAAAAGCAGAGTTTCATCGCAATCCAATAGATACCTTATGACCAATGCATATTCTTTATATGTTGTATCACTTTCATAAAAAAAAGGTTTATTTGTTCCATCACTTACATAACACATCCATGGGTAAACAGCTTGTTAAATTGTGCATGTATAATTTTTCCAGAAGTGGCATATATGTAGTTAACAATAGGGCTTATAGTGCAGTGTAACCCCTACCTCCGCCAGCAGTGGACCTCTGCTCTGTGAGGGGCTGGGTGGCAAGGGGCACTGACTTCATGTCGAAGGGTTTGTCAGAGGGATCCAGTGTATACTGATGCAGGGCTCGCTCCAGTCCCACCACCGACACCTGCAGACCTGCAAAAAAAAACAGAAAGCATTTAACTCGCATAGCTCAAAGCAGAGGGATTCATAAATCTTCTTCCTGAGGAAATTCAGGAATGAGTAAGGAGCTTTCCCTCTTTATAATAGGACATTTTAACCAAGCATTTGAAACTCTACCACTATCATACATGACAATTCTAGCATTTGACATCATCCAACTTTCAAGGCCGCTCGCACATGTTTAAAATATCAAAGACAACTTAAATAAAAATCATGTTGCTTTTTTGCAAAATAACTTTAGGAACCTGGCTACACAGTGATAATGTACATAGGAACATCTCTGTAACCCACTCACCATTAATGATGTAGGCAGAGTTGAGACCCTTCTGCCTCTCTCTGAGCACGTGCACATAGAAGGTGGCCCGGTCTCGCACCTCGTCATCGGAGTCCAGCTCGCATCTCTCCAGCAGCATGATGCAGCTCTCCAACAGCTCCTCGCAATGGGCCCAAACTTGGCCATGGCCGTCACAGCCGCGGCACGAACAGCTGCATTCTCCAGCATCACGCGGTTGTAGATGAACCGGATGAACTTGGATGGCGTTGGTGTCCTTGGCCCCTCACAACCCAGAAGATGTAGAATCCTCGTTGCCAGCACCGTGTGCTCGCAGTCTTTAATGAACTCGCAAAGATGAGCCAGTCCGGCTTCCTTGGCCTCAGAGTTGTCCTCTATGGTGGTGATGATGATGTCCACGATGGCCCTCTTGTACTCGAAGCTGCCCTCGTCTGGCAGCATGGAGGACAGGAAGTTCGTCATGACGTTGTGCTTGCGCGGGTACTTGAGGCACAGCGACTGGATCGCCTGTACGACCACGATCTTGAACTCGTCCGAGATCTCTGACATGAATGTGGAGATTTGCTTCATCAGCCGGTCAACACTGCTCTCACTGCCAGTCTATGTAGACATACATAGACATTGGTATATCGTTATGACTCCAAGATTTAGGACACTCTTAAGTTTTCTAACATCCTAATTTTTAAACAAAATAATTATTTTGTACGACTCTTATTTTTTGGAGATCCAAATTTTTCCATTTGATTAATGACTATAAATTTAATCAGAATTCTACACTTGTGTATTCATCCGATGACACATAACACATGTTACAACCGGGTGACGACCATAAAACTGGAAGAGGAATGCAAGAAGTTGGTGGACATTTTAGTTATTTGGGTAAATTGACATGTATTACTAGGCAAGGGCTTTACTTAATAGCTTAAAGATTATGCATTTGAAATGATCGTATTAAGTAAATACATGTAATAAGTTCACAATTTTTGTATTGTATCATTTTCGGCATGATGTCAATTAGATAAAGTGATGATAATAGATTGCTTTTGAAAACTAGTGTTTTGTTATTTAATGCCACTTAACAATTTCTTGGTTAACCCAAAATAATGTCTTTCGTGTGAATTTGCACTTTTTGAAGTAGTGCAAGTCCAAAAGTAGGCCAATGAAGGTCATTCAAAATGAGGTCACTTTCGGTGGTTGTGTTAAGAGTGTTCATATATGACAGCCATACAAATATCAAAGCTTTGTAGCCATATTGCCATCATTTTGGGTTAATTTCTGAATAAGTACAAGTAAACACATAGGTCAATGTCAAGGTCAAAATAAGGTTAATTGATGCAGGTGTGTTGATAGTGTTCAAAGACATCATCCATGTAAGTATTTAAGCTTTGCAAGAAGAATAATTGATGTTAGAAGAAATGTAATGCTTTTGTGTAACAGTGTTGGTACAGACCGACGGACGGATGGAAGGAAAAACAAACAAAGTGGTCAATAGCTTTAAGCCTCTCAGCATCTATAGATATCAGGGTCATTTTGAGACCAACAATCAAAGAGAATTCAAGAATCAGAAAGGAATTATGATTATTTCAATAATTATTTTAACTATAAACATTCTTAGGCTATAGATGCGTTTATATTTACTAAAGCTTCAAAAAGGAGCTGGGTGTTTTTGACAAATATTTCACCATTAAAGCAAGAGGATTAACCCACCTCTGGTGTCTTTACGAAACTTTGTCACTACACAAACTATTCAGTCAAGTGTTCACCAACTTATGTCTACCAGGTTCAGAATCCTAATTGCAGCTTAAATCTATAACAATATATCTGTACCCTGTTCAGGGTCCTAACAAAAGCTAAAATATATAACAATATGTCTGTACCCTATTCAGGGTCCTAACAAAAGCTTAAATCTATAACAATATGTCCGTACCCTGTTCAGGGTCCTACCAAAAGCTAAAATATATATCAATATGTCTGAAACCCTGTTCAGGGTCCTAACAAAAGCTAAAATATATATCAATATGTCTGTACCCTGTTCAGGGTCCTAACAAAAGCTAAAATATATATCAATATGTCTGTACCATGTTCAGAGTCATAACAAAAGCTAAAATCTATAACAACATGTCTGTTCCCTGTTCAGGGTCCTAACAAAAGTTAAAATCTATAACATGTCTGTACCTATTCAGGGTCCTAACAAAAGCTAAAATCTATAACAACATGTCTGTTCCCTGTTCAGGGTCCTAACAAATGCTAAAATCTATAAAAACATGCCGGTACTCTATTCAGGGTCCTAGCAAAAGCTAAAATATATAACAACATGTCTGTACCATATTCAGGGTCCTAACAAAAGCTAAAATCTATAACAACATGTCTGTACCCTATTCAGGGTCCTAACAAAACCTAAAAGCTATAACAGCATGTATGTACCCTGTTCAGGGTCCCAACAAAAGCTAAAATATATAACAGCGTGTCTGTACCCTGTTCATGGTCCTTACAAAAACTAAAATCTATAACAGCATGCTGTACCCTGTTCAGGGTCCTAACAAAAGGTAAAATCTATAACAACATGTATGTACCCTGTTCAGGGTCCTAACAAATGCTAACATCTATAACAACATGTCTGTACCCTGTTCTGAGTCCTAATTTTAGCTTAAGTATATAAGAATAAGTCTGTACTTTTTTCTGAGTCCTAATTGCAGCTAAAGTCTATAACAATATGTAGGTACCCTGTTCTGAATCCTAATTGCAGCTAAAGTCTATAACAATATGTCTGTACCCTGTTCTGAGTCCTAATTGCAGCTAAAATCTATAACAATATGTATGTACCCTGTCCTGTGTCCGAAATGCAGCGAAAGTCTATAACAATATGTCTGTACCCTGTTCTGAGTCCTAATTGCAGCTTAAGTCTATAACAATATGTCTGTACCCTGTTCTGAGTCCTAATTGCAGCTTAAATCTATTACAATATGTATGTACCCTGTTCTGTGTCCTAATTGCAGCTAAAGTCTATAACAATATGTCTGTACCCTGTTCTGAGTCATAATTGCAGCTTAAATCTATTACAATATGTATGCACTTTGTTCTGAGTCCTAATTGCAGCTTAAATCTATAACAATATGTATGTACCCTGTTCTGAGTTCTTATTGCAGCTTAAATCTATTACAATATGTCTGTACTTTGTTCTGAGTCCTTATTGCAGCTTAAATCTATAACAATATGTATGTACCCTGTTTTGTGTCCTAAATGCAGCTAAAGTCTATGACAATATGTCTGTACTTTGTTCTGAGTCCTAATTGCAGCTTAAATCTATTACAATATGTCTGTACCCTGTTCTGAGTCCTAATTGCAGGTTAAATGTATAACAATATCTATGTACTCTGTTCTGAGTCCTAATTGCAGCTTAAATCTATAACAATATGTACTACTCCCCCGTACCCCGGGTACGTTCTGCTCTGCATGCCAGTATCGACAACAACAGCGGAGAGGTCTTTTTCTACAATGAGACGGGTGAAGACATACNTGTCCGGTCTTGCGCTGTTGAATATACACCGAGAGCGAGAGATCGATCTGGAAGAGGTCGTTGACGTTTTTGCCAGACGAAAGGAGCGCCGTTTGGCCCTTTTATTTCCTGTGTAATGTAATACATGTAGTACAGGAGACCTTGCATTAATTAGAATGTATACAGTTTACGTGTATTGTTTTTACAAGTAATTTGCTATAAAGTAGAGAATACAAGACTAGATGTAAGTGACTAGAGTTATCGAGTAAATATGATAGACACAGTTTCTATCTAAAAGATGGATATTTTGCTTTATTATGTCTCTTTTATTTGTGTTTTAACAATACAAATTAAGATTAAGTTACTTTTATCCAAAAGTGTTATGTCCTATTTTATACCATACCATATCATGGTTTTATTTAGACATACATTAAATAATATACCCCGACCTAATTCTAGAATATAAATCTTAAAGGAAAATGACATGTTTTATAATCGTATCATATCCGAGTTAATCACGCCATATGTTGCACTATAATATTGTCTGAAACCTTTCTAGAATGTACGTATGGCTTCGTAGAGATAACGTAGAGATAACAAAAAATACGGGGGAGCGTGCCCCCGGATCCCCTAGCATGCCGTTTGCGTACACTGAAAATCAGCCCAGCTACGGCCCTGCCTCGTCATCCATTCTTGAAGTTAACTGGTACAGTGACAACCATACGGGAGAAGAAGATACATAATTTACCTCCAAGAAATCGTAGGCTAAAAATAACCAACAATAAAATGAACAACAATACCTGGGTATGGGATGGTGAAGGAGCGGCGGTGAGTTTCAAAACGTAAATATAATTGAAACAATGAATATCTTTAAAAAAGATATTCGGTGTATACCCTGACTTTGAAATAAAGAAAGAAAATGTACGTTTCTTACTATTTAAATTGAACATAAATATTTAATTGTGTTTAGTTTTTCATATGTTTTTTGCATATCCAACATATGAAATGTGTGTTATGAAGTGCACGTATATTCAACCCACACAATTGTGTTCGTTTATAAAAATTATACTAGGTTAGATCTCATCATGTGTGTCCTCGCATGGCTTCTTATGAATGTATATCTACGCAATTGAACTATATGGTATGTTTATATTTGAGTAAGACGCAGTTTTCTTTCACACTCTAAAATCACATGTTTAGAGCTGCGTCATGCGAAAATATGTCTTACGGCATATGCGGCCAGTTAATGCAGTGACCGGTCATTCGCTTGTGGGGTGCACACAAAGGCCTTATTCGTTGATAACATACATCGAGTTAAATGCAACCATAATTGCCAATTTCTGGAGTTATTCATGTTAGTTTTATTGTAAAATGTGCATGATATATTTTAATGTTCGCGTTTCTTCGGTTACATGCGTCCCTAACTGGGACATCGTACGCTTCAATGAATCATGTTTACACCCTTATCATTGTATTCTAAATCACATATTTCACATGAAGTAACGTAAGTAAATCATGGTATTTATACTTGACATTTTAACTTATCCTGGTGAAAGTGTGTACATGTTTATTTTACAATTGTTACTGTTTGGTAGTCCGTGAAAACAAATAAATAATTGCTCTGTTCCGTTTCTGATAGATGTTTGTGTACGAATATTGGCGTAGATGGTAAGATATAATCTACACATATTTAAGTAGACAAAATGTTCAAGGGTCGATTTCCGTTCCGCCCACTGATGCACACTTTCAAAGTTGCATGTTTTTTGTGTCATACATACAGCAGTACTGTTCAGTTAAATTAATTGATATATCTGTGAATAACTTTTATAACACTGGAAATATTACTTTGTGTATTTAACATGGTAAATTTAGTTACAATTGTCATCCGTGATTTGTCGGAAAATTGTTGAAATTCAAAAACTATTTGATTCATTAGTGAGTTCTAAAAGCGATCTTAGAAAACATGTAAAACATTTTAAAAAACATGCTTTCGAAAAAGTTGGGCACCGCCTTGAAGCCGTTTATTGCGGGATCCTGTACTTGTACATTTATCTTTTACGTCGTGGCGGTGGTGTTGCGGACTAAACCGGAAAGTGTGTATAGCTCAACAAACCCAATAAAGAATTCAGACCCAGTCGGCTTTCAAGCAGATCTTCAGGTATCTTCAGACAAAACAGCAAAATATGAGACAGTAAGCGATCGCATTCGGCAGGTAATTATTCATGGAAACGGCAGTTATAATTTGCACCCAGATCTACGGAACAATGCTTCTTTCTCGCAGTATGGGCAAGATAAGTACCTTAGCAACCACTTTGGGTCGAAAATAAATGGGTTTTTTGTTGAAATCGGGGCGTATGACGGACAGCTCTATCGAACACACTACTCTCTGAAATGAAGAACAACTGGACGGGACTCTTGATTGAAGCCAATCCCCACATGTTTCCTCTAATAGCTTCTGTAAACAGAAATTGTTATGCTATTAACTGTTGTCTTGGATATACGAATACGTCCTTAACATTTACACTCGCTGGTACACTTTCAAGTGCAGATGCAGTCGTAACTAAACGACACAGGCAAAGAATCAACGATTACCATGTGTATTTCCGCAATGACCAAACGTACAACAAAACCGTTACCGTTCAATGTTACAGCCTCTTGGACGTTCTGAACGTGATTGGGATCAGAAAGGTGGATTACTTCTCACTGGATGTTGAAGGCGCGGAATTGTACATCCTGGAGTCCATAGACTGGAACCAAATTGACATTGATGTGATCACCATAGAAACGGATCAACACAGAGACAAAATAATGTCGTTCATGAAAGATCACGGATATAAGTGGCTTACACACTTGGTTGGAGATGACATTTTTAGTAAAGTCCGCGACTAGGATAACATTACATGTTAGCAAAGCATGAGTATTATTACGGTGATAGAAGGTGTATTCATATCCTCGAGAAGCTTCAGCGATGTCTTGGTCACTTCGTGTGTCGGATAGATATACAAACTGAAATAATTATATGTAGGCAGTTTAGCAGATAAAAGATGTTATACCTTCTGTCTATTAGAATGCGAATGTCTAGTGGTATTTTACTCGCCATATTAACATACATTTCTTAGGTTCGAGACCAAATAAAAAAAACAAAAAAAAAAAACAAAAAAACGAGGATATAGTTTATGTATTCTTTTTTATAAACATTTATTGTTTATCTTTAAATATGTGATAATTGTATTTTTCTTTTTGACCGCTTTTATCAATTTTCACAAGTACACAATAAACAAATAATCGATACAAATAAACAAATTCTATTCAATGGCGCCAGTCATGCCCGTTGCTGTAAAGCCGCTTTTCGTATAAATAAATCATGATGTAGAATAGGCATATATTTATAGTATTTAAAATACATGTATACCCATAATATCCAATACTGTTTAATTGCTTAAAATAGTAATTAAAAACTTAGTTCTGTTCTGGTATTGGAACCAGAACCGTTCGCGTTGAGCCGACTTGCTCCGTATTTTACAGAAGCCTTTAAGTTTAAAAAGCACAAACGTAGACACTTGTGCACTAAATCTAAGTAGCATTCGCATTCAAGAGAAGCGTGAAGGTTGTGCGAGAAACATCGTTCGGCAACAGCGCAGAATATAAACCGAATTAACGATAAGACACTCAAGGGCATTAAACTAAAAAGAGCAGAAGAAAACATTACCTTTGAATATATATTGTGACCTTGTACGTTCACAGAAGGTCATGGGAGTTGTTCACAACGCTTCGCCTGATTCAGGGACCTATACAAACGAACTTCCTTTCTATGTCTGATGCAAGTTTGTTCGTGTGTTTCTTATAAAAAAAAAGTTATTCTGAGATGTTTGTCTTAGATGTTTCTTTATAATATTAATGCTAAAGTTTAGAATATCTAAGTAAAGATTATTGTAATTAAATGACAGAAATATTCTGAATTCTTAGATAAATATTATCTTAGAAAGATTCAGAACACCATATCAAGACTTAAATATTTTTTAACTAAAGTTCAACACATTAACTACTGGTTCTTAATTCAAATCAATGTACATGACATAATGTTATTGCGTTTTAATTATTCTCAGTTTTGTTTTTTAACATGTAAACCAAACTTCACAAATCAAGACACTACTAGTACCAGGACCCTTGCATGGTTTGTACAGGTCCCTGCTAGTACTAGTAACATCTGTTTTGTACGGAATACCGTAAGGGCCATCGTGGTTACACATTAAAATGCAGAGGGTGAGAATGCGAGAACGCGAGAGTACGATGACGAGAATGCGACAAAACGATGACGACAGTGCGACAATACGATGGCGAGAATGCGAGAACGCGATGGCGAGAACGCGATAGTACGATGGCGACAATGCGACAGTGCGACAATACGATGGCGACAGTGCGATAGTACGATGGCGACAATGCGATAGTCATATCGTACTGTCGCCATCGTATCATCGCATTCTCGCCATCGCGTTCTCGCATTCTCCCCATCGTATTGTCGCACTGTCGTCATCGTATTGTCGCATTCTCGTCATCGTATATACTCTCGCGTTCTCGCATTCACGCATTCTCGCATTCTCGCCATCGCGTTCTCGCATTCTCGCCATCGTATTGTCGCACTGTCGTCATCGTATTGTCGAATTCTCGTCATCGTACTCTCGCATTCTCGCATT
>VMBQ01004644.1:52115-77867 GCA_007657795.1 Dreissena rostriformis
TGTGCACCCTTAGACCCTATTTTTATGAAACTCCAATTGCATGTTCACTGATCAACAAATACCTGATATCAACCAATCAAAATCAGTTTTAACTCTCACTCACCCTTGGCCTTAACCTGGAGCACAAGTTCACCACAGTTGCCAATGACAACAGGCTGAAGGGGTCGGTTCTTTTTGTCGGTTTCAAGGTTTTCAATTTTCTTCACAACAGCTTGGCCGCTGATCACTTGTCCAAACACTACATGCTTCCTGTAATTAATACAGAAGCAGATACATATTAGGGATCTTAAAATGCATTTTTTATTCTTAATACTGAATATGGCACATGAAATTTCAGGCCTTTTCCTGGCGTATCTACTAGTCAGTTAAATGGACCCATTCCCAAAACGAAATTTAAAAAAAAAATACAATTTGAAAAAAACAATCCCAATTTCAATGATTAATGATTACTTTAGCTCAATTGTATTTCAATTACATTTAACAAAGCATATTAGTATAATTTATATAATTTTGTTCTTATTTGAATTATTATAAAGAATATTTAATTAGTTTTCCCAAATAAGTGGAATTTTCGCGTGAAATTGCATTGTAACCCAAAATGGCAAGGAAAAGGCCTGAAGTTGCAAACACATTTTCATCAAAACATTTCTACAGGTTTTTTAAAGCCACACTTGCCAACTTGTCTTCCTATCTTATTTTGTTAATATCAGTAATGAAGTTATACAGAGAAATTTACAGTTACATAGAGAAGATGAATGAAAAGCGCTGACATTTGAAACCATTCCTGGATATTGCAAATCAACACAAGGTTTACATAATTAGGTCAGAATATCAGTAGAACAGCGTAAATATTGTACAACATCTTGGGTAATTAAGTTTGATAAAAATATGAACAAGAGGGCCATCAGGCCTTAAGGCGCTCACCTGAGAGCCAAAGGAACTAGACTATTCTGAAACAAGAGCACCGTCGAGCGGATGCCAACGCTCGGCTGTGGGTGCTTGGATTGTTTTTTGACCTTTGACCTTGAAGGTCATCATTGACCTTGACCTTTTCACAACTCAAAATGTGCAGGTCAATGAGATGCACAGGAAAAACCAAAAAAAAGAAGGGTTTTTGACCTTTGACCTTGAAGGATGACCTTGACCTTGACCTTTCACCACTCAAAATGTGCAAGTCCATGAGATACACATGCATGCCAAATATCAAGTTGCTATCTTCAATATTGCAAAAATTATGGCCAATGTTTAAGATTTCGGACGAAAACAACCACGACGCAGAAGACGAGAGGGCTATGACTATACCTCGGGTTTTCTTCGAAAACAGCCGAGCTAAAAATGCAAAATTATTCATAAAGATTGGACCAAAAAAGTGACTTAACATGTTTTTTTAGATTTGACCTAGTGACCTAGATTTTGAGCTTATATGATCCAGTTTCAATCTCTACCAAGATTTCATTTGGACAAATGTTCTGACCAAGTTTCATGAAGATTGGCCAATAAATGATAAATGTGGCTAATATAGCATCAACAAGTTTTCACTATAGCCATATAAGGACAACTGACCGCCCTGGCGGCCATGTTTTTCAACGAACCATAACCTTTTTCGAACTCAGCCAAGCTATTGTTAGAACAAATGTTCTGATCAAGTTTCATAAAGATTGGATAATAAATGTGACTTTAAGAGTGTTAACAAGGTTTCACTACATAGCCATATAAGGAAAAATGACACGCCCCCTTGCGGTCATGTTTTTTAACGGATCTCAACCATTTTCGAACTCCAAGTCCAAGTCCAAAATTTATTGCACAAACATTATACAATGTCAAAGCACAACAAATAATATCAACATGGAGAAGTACACTTCAACTCAGCCTAGATATCATTACTACAAATATTCTGACCAAGTTTCATGAGCATTGGCCCAAAAATGTGACCTCTAGAGTGTTAACAAGGTTTTACTAAAGCCATATAAGGAAATCTGCCCCGCCCCCTGGCAGCAGTGATTTTCAACAGACAAGAACCATTTTCGAACTCATCCAAGATATCATTAGAACAAATGTTCTGACTAAGTTTAATGAAGATTGGACAATAAATGTGACTTCTAGAGTTAACAAGGTTTTACTATACAGTAAAGCCATATAAGGAAATCTGCCCCGCCCCCTGGCGGCCATGTTTTTCATTCAACTGGAATCATTCTCAAACTTGTCCAAGATATTATTGGGACACATGTTTTGACCAAGTTTCATGAAGATTGGACTTAAAATGTGACTTCTAGAGTGTTAACAAGGTTTTACTATAGCCATATAAGGAAAACTGCCACGCCCCCTGGCAGCCATGTTTTTCAACCATATGGAACCATTTTCAAACTCGTCCAAGATATTATTGGGACACATGTTCTGTCTAAGTTTCATGAAGATTGGACAATAAATGTGGCCTCTAGAGTGTTAACAAGGTAAATGTTGACAGCGCACAACGGACGACGCACAAAAGGCGATCACAAAAGCTCACCATGAGCACGTTGTGCTCAGGTGAGCTAAAAACAACCTTGTGAGTGAAAGTGTTGGGAATTTGGGAAGAAATCACAATATAACAACACTGGCTTACTAAAACAATAGTATAAAAGAAGAATATTTACACTTACCCATCCAAGTGGGGCGCAGGCTTGGTAGTGCTGTGACCATCAACATGAAAGAGTTGCAAAAACATGAACTTTTACAAGAGATCATATGTATTGGTCAGAAACACAATGCACCCTACTGCGCCGCTTTGAATTAAAAAATTCATTTTTTGATAATATCCCTTTAAAAATTGTAACTTCCCTTGTAAAAATGATCTGTACCTGCCAAATGATAAATAGAAAGTATCTCCCTTTAAAGCTTGTTACTTCCCTTGGATTTTGTTTTTTGACCTTGAAGAATGATGTTGACCTTGAGTGTTCAGCACTCAAAATGTGCAGCTCCATAAGATTCACATGGATGCCAAATATCAAGTTGCTATCTTCAATAATGCAAAAGTTATGGCCAATGTTAAAGTTTTTGGAAGGAATCACAGACTGACAGACAGACGGACTGACAGTTCAACTGCTATATGCCACCCTACCGGGGGCATTAAAATACTAACAGTGCCGGCAGTGTTTTTTTTTCAGTTTTGGGGGAAAGGGGTCGGGTCCCCTGAGGGGGGGAAAATTCGCGCGTAAAAGGGGAAATTTCTATGCTTAGCTAGTAACAGTACAAAATCAAGTTTTAGCACTATAATTCACTATACAGAGGGAGAAAAACATAATTCAAACTCTTTTATTCATAAACATGTTATGTTCAAAGTTCAACATTTCTGGGCTTTTCAGCGAATTTATCAATTATTCTGGTGCCCTCCTCTTCACCAAGTCTCTCCGTGTGCAGACAAAGTCTGATCAGGGACTCCAGTGTAGCTTCCCCAAGCCTGTTTCTCTGTGGCGTGCAAAGCAGGTTGAGCAAACTAAACAGTCTTTTAACACTCTCTTGACCGGACGTTTCTGGCGTTTCACTGCCGGCATTTGAAGAAGACTGACTTTTAAGTTGTACTTGTTTGAAAAGAATATCACTTTATTTTTAAGTTAAAACAGATTTGTCAATTTTTTTACGAAATCTTTTGTTGTTGTGCGACATGATGGAATACGTATGGTTTGCGGTAGATGTCGTAAAGCGAAAGTCGTGATAGTGAACTACGTACGGTTTGCGGTAAAGGCTAAAATAAAGTAAACACNTACTACTCAAAATCAACGAAAATTTCGTACAATATTTCGTAAAATAAAGTTAAACAATTAAAAATCAGTGATCTTTATAGCAATTGCCGAAATTTCAACGCCAGATGTTGTCTGGTAACATTGATTTTTGTAGATACAAAATGCTCGTTTTTATTTTTTTGTGACACAATAAATTCCATTTTAATTTCCCTCAAATATGTCTATTCATACGACACTTGAACACTAAAATGGTACCATGAGGCATATAATGGATATTTTAGAGCATGGTAAATGTTCAGTATTACTGTTTCCTCAAAAACATCATAACTTCAACAAATTGTTTTCAATTTTTTATCCAAATTTTTTTTTTTAAGTTCCCTTAAATGTGTTGCCAGTCCTATAACACAGACTAGCATTACGTAAAATGTCAAACAATACCTGGATGGGCTGGAGCACGATGCGACCGCCTCGCTTGTTCTGGTACTTCATCAGCTCCTCGGCATGTTCACGCTCCTCTTCGGAGGAATGCTTGAAGAACTTGCTGAACCCTTTCAAGGCAACATCGTCACGGTCAAAGTAGTAGGCCTGGCAAAGATTATAGAATCAGAACTTCTTGTTGGCTGTTAATCTGGTTGTAACTTAATTGTTTTGTTACTAATCAGAATCAAGCCTGTGTTGCTTCATACTTCTTATATTCATAAACATTGTACTTTCAGTTATTATGCAAGTATATGCCTCAAACAGCCCATGATTAGAAATAAAATCAAATAAATGGTCTGGAATACAATGTCATGTACTCCAAGGAGAGAACAAACATGCTTTAATCACATTTAAGGGTGTTGGAATACATTAATTGGAGACATATTAATAATTCAGTATATGCATACTAGATATTTCGTACATGCACAGTTTTATTATAATACATTTCATCTGTTCATAAAGTTTAAACATTGTACCATGAATAGTTTGCCTTAAATACATAACATTATGCTAATGAAGTGAAAATTAAATGAATGATTCTAGTACAGTTATTTCATGGATGCGCGGTGAACAGTCAAAACTGTTGTCCCAAGGTATCAGGGGTGACTTTGGAACTGTTGCCCGAGGCCGATAGTAGCGAACAACTTCAGTGCCTTCAGCGCTTTGATTAAGATATTTAAGAGGTACTGAATACAACTTTAGAAAATTTACGTAAAGGTCATCTATTTTTAGACGCTCCGAACTTAATTGAATAACACCACCTCTTTCATTAACAATACATGCCTGTTGTTGTTTTTAAAGCGATTAAATAGCTGCTTTTATCTACAGGTTACAATACAATGTTCACTCATATTAGTATCACTACATCCACTTCGAAAACAACAGCCGATACAGCGTCGCCAATATTCACGAAATAAGGAAATTAAATGAACGTGTGACCTACCATTGACTGGTAGACATAGCTGGCATACAACTCCATGTTGATCTGTCGGTTGATTCCTGCTTCGCTGTCCTGGTGGAAGTTTTGGCGTGGTCTTGACTGTGCCATCTCGTTCAGTTAAGCTTAGACCGTAAGGTGGTAGATTTTTTATATAACAAAAACAAGTTACAAACTGGAATTCTGGTTGATATTTGCCTGTACGTTCACTGACGCAGCAAGACAAATAATCAATTCATGTAGATGATGACGCGGGTCGCTGTTTATATAGAAAACGATCACGTGATGTTGACGATTATTTCACGTGATATGGTCGATTGTAACAAAAAAAGAGCGGCGCAATTACACATACACAGAACGGGAACATTGGTTCAAAGCAAAGATCTATCGATATGTATGTATGTACATGTATATTGATAGATTTTTGGTACAAAGCGCATCACGTAAAGTACTTTGACACGGAAACGGTTTGCAAAACCTGAAAAAGCTTAATTTCGACGTATTGTTAATCAAAATATTAAAGGTCAAAGTGTTTTTTTTTAATCCACCAATTCACCCCAAATCTGGATAATGAACTCCTGCGTATTTCATTTGGCACGTTGCTGTTATCACAATGTGGCGACCCTTATCAGTTGAGATCGATATCGAAAGCGCTCTTTATAGTCAACCGAACAGGACAAAACCGGGGACAAAACACGCAGATATGATAACTATGATAAGAAATTTACGATTAAACCATTGAAATGTAAAGGTTTAGCTAACTTTTTTTTTAACTCTTTCATCCTCTAAATTGGAGGTATTGTGCAACTGTAGATCGGTGTATGTATACATGTAGTTACCTTTTCTAACAGTTGTGGTCACTATAAAGATATTCATCTTTGCCACGGGCCTAGAGGACATTGCCAATGAATTTGGAATCGCAATCGCAAATGTGCTCTTGAGCATATTTAGTAAGAGATGGTAAACACGTGTGCATTAGTTGTGTTGCCATTATAATGTTGAATTGCTGTTGTTGTTGTTGATAGGATATTATTGCAGAATTTAAATTTATTAATTTGCTTAAAAATTACTACGTATTTGTGTTTTTAGCATGTTGAATGTTCGCTACCCCAATCGATAAATGTTAGCTACGCCACTGATGACTAAACGAAGCAAACTGCTATTTGTTTATGTGTTAACCAACCATAACTAGATCCGTGTTCTAGATTATGCACTACCATACGTAACATATCAGTCATATGACAATTATTAACTAAGTGCAGCGAATAAGAAATAGTTACGAAATAACTGGTATAGATCTTTGGTGATTATTATAATTTCTTGGACAATATTTGGTTTTGTTTCAGTATGTTTCAAAAGAATCAAATTGTCATCTTTGAAACTGACAAGCAGGGTTTACTGTACACACTTGGAAAAAAAGAAATCACATTTGCTAACTGTCACATAACCATAAACTTTAACAAACAAAATAAAAACAATTAAGATGGCCTGAAAGGTCCCATGCCGCTCAACTGACACCAGAAGGAACTGAACTGTTCTGTTGGTAGAGGACCACCATACGATGTTACACTCCAAATACCGGTACCCAACCTTAATGCCTTGCAGTTTCAGAGAATTCTGAATTGAATGTTTTCACTAGAAACAAGTAACCCCATGGAAGGGACACTTTTGACCCCAGAGACATGATTTGAACAAACTTGGTAGAGGACCACCATATTATATTTACCAGTATATGTCAAATATTACACATCTGGGCTTTGTCATTTTAGACTAGATTTTTAAAGTTATTAGGCTGTACGAGTCTTTATAAATAATGTGACTCCTGGGATGTTGCCATTTTTGACCCCAGGGGCATGATTTGAAAAAACTTCAAAGAAGATCACTAGAATATGTTACACACCAAATATTAAACCCCTGACCCTTGTGGTTTCAAAGATTTTTTAAGTTTTTATTTTTTAAATGCATTTTAGCTTTGGTGACTTACCGGTACATATGCAACAGACTTGAACAATTTAAACAACTTTAAAAGAAGTTCATTTAAGGATCATTCATGTTAAGTTTTGTTAAGGGGTTTAGGACAAGAATTGGTTAGAAGAAACCTTAAGTTTATGCACGCATGGATGCTCACATGCACTGATGGACAACCAGTATCCTTAAAGCTCCACATGAGCACTATGTGCTCCGGTGAGCTAAAAACAACACGCAACTTAAAAAGGGTTGAATGTGTTTTATTAATAATACATATCATGTAAATGAGATATACATATACAGATATATATTTATATATACACACACACAATCCTGTGTATAATTTATCGGATCTATTTTACATGAAATTGCAAAATGGGTTCCCACATTGTATGACTAACATACAAATATTCTTGTGACAATAGACAACAATTTTAAACATTTGCATTGAAATTTGCCTGCAAATAGACATTGAATATTTACATTAATAGTATCTAATTGAAATGTATACATGCTTAATAATCTATTTAAAATAAGCAAAATTCAAAATTTGGTGATATATAGAGGTATATGTCTTCACAAACTTCATACACATTGCACAACTTTGTTAAAGCATAGACAGGTTAGGCGTTTGCATTTTAATATCAGTTACACATACTAGTATTCATATAAAACAAGACATGTATCACTTATGTTTATAAACTCTGCTTAGGTAACAAATAAGATGTTTATGACCAAACTTGACTTTTGACCTCTACCTGTGTAAGAGCGAGTGTGACCTTTGAGGTAATGAGATGGTTGATAAATCCTACAGTCAATCTCCTAATTTTAGTCCTTACTTATGAGTTATTTTAAAATTGCAATATGAATAACAAAGTTACAGCCCGGCAAAGCCGTTTTATGGTCAAATTTGACCTTGACCTCTAAACATGACCTTTACCTCTCAGACCTTGACTTAAAACAAGAGAGCCTTGATGGCCCTGAAGTGCTCACCTGCATTTGAGGAAAACCAATTGTCAAAACTTGACCTTGTTCCCTAGTTGTGTGATACATGTGACAATATTTAAACTTGACCTGAGCATTATCAAGATAAACAGTATAAATTTCATCAAGATCTAGACATAAATATGGCCTTTAGTGATCACAAGTTTTTTTTTATCAGATTTCTTAGTTTTTGAATGCACATGACACTGATTTGAAATTAGTTCTGGCTACCATAACTTTAAATATCGCTTTTTTATGATTTTTGACTGGCGCGACTTTATATACAGGTCTGTCAAGACTATATATAAACTGTTCGCTTAAGTTTCTTTAGCTAATTTGAAATAACCTACCTATATCTGGCGTGATTGGTGAGTAAAGATTTCATTCACAGAATGTACACAGTATAAGTATGATAAAAGTATGTTAACACAACTACATATTTTTGACACACAACTCCATGAAACCTAGCTGGCATTAGGTGACCAATATCATAACTGACAGACTATTCTTTAGGCAATCTTCTCAGATAATCATCGTTGAAAGAAGTATCAAAGCACTACAGTGTCGTCTTTTTAGTCCGTGGCAGCCCTATTGTTCTTTTCCCTTCACAAAGTTATTAGTAGATTAACAAGGTTCGAACAGTTGATACAATTTAGAAAAACAATTTTCATGCTGCAAGTATTAAGTTATTGTACTTCATAACATGTTTATATACTATGTTAAGATTCAGCATTCAGACTTCCTGATTACAGTTCAGCTCCAACCTTATCAAATACAAATACAGCTGAACTGTATCTTCATACAATCCTGGATGAGTCAACGTGGATGGTACACATTATTCCTAAAATAACTGCCTTCTATTTTTACAATTATGATCAGATGTTTACCAGTATCTCAAAGTTTTAAGTAAAAGTTCAAACTTGTCATGTTGAGCGGATATTCCATTCCAACATGTACTTCTAAGAGGTTTGTATAAGTATATGTTTAATTTTTAATATGCCAAAGTCATTTGTACTGTAAGCACAAAAAAACTTCCCAGAAACGAAGATCAAATGAAACAAGAGTTCCACGGTCTGAGACTTATGCTCCCCCAAACAGGGCCTTGATGTTCACACTTATTGTGACAGTGACCTTTGACCTAGTGACCTGAAAATCAATAGGGGTCATCTGCCAGTTATGATCAATGTACCTATGAACTTTCGTGATCACAGGCCTTAGCGTTCTTGAGTTATCATCCGGAAACCATGTGGTGGACGGACCGACATGTGCAAAACAATATACCCCCTCTTCTTCGAAGGAGGGCATAATAAACTGAGTAAACTTCGAGTTGCAGAGCCAGGGACAGCTTTAAACACAATATGCAGATGTATGAGGATTGTAAGCTAAGCACTGCTTGCAAACCAAACTGTGCTGCATCATGTTTAGAAACTGTACAACTTATAGCTGTTTTAGTCAAATCAGCCTGTCCAACTAGTGCAAAGGGTGTAAATGTCTTGCAAAATAAACTTATATCATCCAGTTTCAACATATGGAGCATACTACACACAATGTATTCAAATTCATTTGAATATAACACCCATCATCTCCCTCTAGACAAAGAAAAATGAAGGTTGCAATACGTCTCCAAATAAGGCAAAAAGAAGTCCAAAACCATAGAACAGCATAGATGAATATAGTTCTAATTTCAAAAGTTTTAATACTTGCTTGCGCTGCATCATCATGGATAGAACAACATCTGTTTTGTAAAAAGAATAAAACAAGCTCTCATCCGAGTTCAAAGAACGCCAATTGCAATACTTAACTTGGTGACCTAGTTTTTGACCCCATTTGACACAGACTCATATATGGCCTTGATAATGTCAATATAAACAATCTGACCATGTTTCATCAAGATTACATAATAAATGTGGCCTCTAGGGTGGTAATGTTGCGTGTTTTTTTTACATGGTGACCTAGAATTTGGACACACATGGTCTAGATTCAAACTCAGCCTAGATATTTACCAAGTTTCATCAAGAATTAGTAATTCACATAGACTATAGAGAGGTAAAAGTTGACAACCCCACAAAAAATAGACCGATCAACAGCTCATCTTGAGCACTTCCTACAAAGATGAGCTAAAAATATGTCCCAAAACATATTGTATCTCTTTGTTTTTATGAAATTTCATATTTTTTTATTGGATTGTAATTATACTTTGAGAAATGTAGACTCTGCAAAACATCACAACGGCCTGTCAGACACTTTGTCTGGTGCGATTTGAATCTTGTCAGACATTTGTTAAAACTGTCAGACATTCATGTTTGTTACATGCACACTTTTCAATTTTCTTGTCAGACAATACATCTGACTGCAATTGAATGTTTGTCTCACAATGCCATTTTTTCAGATTTTTCTGACTCTTACACATTTCACACAGTCTGGAAGTTAGGTTGTTGTTTACTTCAGTTGAGGTTCTTCTCTCAAATTAATAAATTATGTATGCACCATATTATGACACTTCTGATTTTATTCCTTTGCAAATACAGTACATGTTTCCAATAAACTACAAAAAAAAAGCATTTCAATTAGATAATAATTCAGGGATTTAAGGAATTTTCGCTATAAAATTGACATAAATGCTTATGCTATCTACTGTAGAGAAAAATATGTGTTGTGTTCTGAGAAAACAAGGCATAATGCTTGTGCGTAAATTGTCATCCCAGATTAGCCTGTGCAGTCCGCACAGGCTAATCAGGGACGACAATTTCCGCCTTTATGGAATTTTGCGTTTAAATGATGTCTCTTTTTAGGGAAAATCGAGTTAAGGCATAAAGTGTCGTCCCGGATTAGCCTGTGCGTACTGCTAATCTGGGACGACACTTTACACACATGCATTATGCCCAGTTTTCTCAGAACATGACACATATGGTTCCTAATGTCACCATCTCAAACAACATAATTGCACCACTTGCTAATGTAATTTGCTATTCAACTTAAATATGAAATAACATATTGCACAGAAATAACACACTTCTTTTTGTCATATTACTTATCACATACAATTCTGAAACACAAAATAGTCACAGTTCTTTTTCTTCCATCAAAATGAATTTGCATCTCAGCAAAACGCTAATTATTTCATTTCCAGTCATTCAGCTAACATAAATCCTAATTCACTAATAAACTAGATTATAACTTAATACATGTACATGTATATAGGTTTGAAATGCAGAGCTTAGCAACTATCTACAGACAATATGCAAGTGAAGAAAATATGGGTCGCCCTCTGTGAAAAAGGGGTTAAATACATGTGCGTAAAGTGTCGTCCCAGATTAGCATGTGCAGTCCACACAGACTAATCAGGTACGACACTTTCCAACTAAACTTGATTTTCACTAAGAAGAGACTTCTTTTAAACGAAAAATACAATAAAAGGGAAAGTGTCGTCCCTGATTAGCCTGTGCGGACTGCACAGGCTAATCTGGGATGACACTTTTCGCACATGCATTAAACCCCCTTTTCACAGAGCGAGACTCATATCTATAGTCTCAGAGTGAACTCCTCCATTTGTATTTGATCACAATTCTGATCTTTCCCCTCAGATGATTGGCTGAAAGCCTCAATTTGATATTGACCCCAGGCACTGAAACGGTCATGACGTTTGTTTGAAGGCATTCTCTTGTTAACAGTTTCTGATATGTTTTCCATTCTCGGTAACTGAAGCACATTATTATGTCCAGCGATGTTATCGAAACTGGAATGGGAATAAGACGTACGCTGCTTGTGAGCAAATGAAGGGTTCACGATGGATTCCAGATCCTTTTCAAGGTCGTCAACTGAAGAATCCGCGTTTGAGTCAGAGTCCTGAGAATCAGCGTGAGAGAGACTGCAGTCATTGTCATCCCATTCCTTATGGACGTCAGCTTTAAAAATCGTCTGTGAGCTGTACAGACTGTTCCTGTTCACCGCAGGCATAGATTTTGATTTCAGTTTAATGCTCTCATCATTATCAACACTATCAATGTCTTGAGAAAGTATAAAGTGCTTCAGCCGGCACTGGGGACTTCCAATTTCGTGACCTTCGAGACCGCAAAGGTCGCACTGCGTGAGAGATTCGCAAGGTACGTTTTCACAACTTTTAGAATTGTGCTGAACGGGAGGCGACGACAAGGCGTTGTTGCTGGTATTACCTGATGGGTACCTGTACTGCTTCTTTGTAGAACATGTCAGAGGAAAGTCTTTGGAATGAGGGGAGTGGCTTGGCAAGGGCTTCACTGTAATGTCACTGGGGTGGATCTGGGAGGTGGGTGGGGGAAGGGGGGACTCTAAATGTTCGGCAAGCAACAAGGGCTCGTGGGACCGCTTTCGAAAATGTCGGGATTTTGGCTTCACAGGCATTGGCATCGGTTCCATTCTCCCTTCCACCCAGTCTGGGTTTGCCCTGAAAAATTCTTTGGCTGATTCTATCGAAACTTTGAGCTCTTGTCCCATTTCTGTTGTGTCAAATGTATCTGGTGTGAGGCCTAGAATAGGAGCCCCATCCTTCGTTGGCTGACCATTAATGCCATGAAGATGACAGAACAGTTCAGTTATATCCTTCATCAAGCAAAACTTATAAGCCATTTCAAGCTGAGGCGGAATATCATTCACCGTTGAGTAATCCATATACAGAGCACAGAACGACGTCAGAGGCATTCCTTTCGACCGCTCAACTCGTATTTTCTCTGCAACATAGTCAACAGCGACAGCAAAATAATCAGGTAATGTTTTAGCCGGATCCAATTTAAACTTCACTTTCTTTTTACTACAACGTAAACGAGCGCCAACGGAGCAGACGACGATGATAAACTCCGCCTCCTGAAGGTTGTCTACCAGCCAATCATCCAGCCCTCTCTCATGAATCACCTGCTCTTCAAATAGATCCACATGCACGTTACAGCTGCACGACTCCATGAGGAAGCCGGCCAGTGACTCGATCACTTTTTCGTGCGCACTGCAGTCGTAGGAATGCAGGATCAGAACTGTGGGCACCTGCTTGTGCTCTAGATCTGAAACCATGGCAACAGTCATGTTGCGTTATTATTGCAAAACTGAGGCAAAATTTTAACTGTTTCAGGATGAATTAATATCCCTTGTTTTCAATATTATATCATGCTTCACTATGATTTTGGAGTGAATCTTTAACCCTTTAAGCGCTGGAACCGAATTTTAAAGGCCTTTACAAACAGTTTGGATCCAGATGAGACGCCACAAAACGTGGCGTCTCATCAGGATCCAAACTGTTTGCTATTCTGATGCTAATTTTAGAAATTCAGCAGACAACATTTTAGCAGACGACAAATTTCCCAGCATGCAAAGGGTTAAGCCATATGATAGAATATATTGCCAAATTGATTCATCTATTTTTATTTCATTGAAGTCTGGACATGTGTTTTATGTCTTTGATGTTACCATCACAGAATTGTCTTCATCTAGCATATTTATATTAATTCCCATTCAAACATTTCTTTATGCATCATAAATGAGCCGCGAAATGGGAAAATGGGTCTAATGCCATATGCGCCCAGTGTAGCTTTAGAAAACCCTGTGCAGTCCTGCTGTAAGGTCAGGAGCTAGTTTGTACATAAAAAAGTCATGCAAGTTGTTGCTCTCATCAGCGGACAATGGTAGCTCCTGGAGCTACACTGGCCACACATGGCATTAGACCCATTTTGGCACAACGCAGCTCAAAGGGTTTCAAATTATGCTTACGGCCAGTATATTGTTTATGTGTTTAAACTTTAGTAAAGCAACATATTAAGTTCTTTTATTGGAATGGAAAAAACTAAACAAAACATTTATTTAGAGTATTTACTTTATACAACACTTTGTTTGCCGGTATATTTGTGTTTTGGTGTTTCCACCTCATGTTTGCCTGTGTAACAATGTCTATGTACAAACTATGATGACATTTTAGCTTTGCTCAGGAAAAAAAACTGAATGCTTGTGTGTAAAGCATCGTCCCATGTTAGGCTGTGTAGTCCGCACAAGCTAATCAGGGACGACACTTTCCACTTTTATGGATTTGTTCGTTTAAAGGTACATTGTAGTCTCTTCTAAACGAAAATCCAGTCAAGATGGAAAGTGTGATTAGCCTGTGCTGACTTCCCATATTTTTCCAAAAGCACAGATCATTTAAGCACTGATAATTAGTCTGCTTATGAACTAACAAGAAATTGCCAAACCAAATAAATTATAAACATTATAATTTCATATTACAGGAAAAGTAACAAAGATTTAAAATATAAATATGTTACAAAAAAAAGACTTTTCCAAGTAGCAGAGCTTAAGTTGCATATTCCACTCTTACCAATAGACACAGATCTGTGCAAGCTAGTATTTCTGTCTGAACTTCCTGGAAAACAAGAGAAAACTTGGTGTTATATCAATAAAATAATGTCACTGACAAGTAGGCCTGCTATTGGCAATATTAGTAGCTTATGATAGAAGAGATTGTATCTAACTCTGGTAAACAGCTGTTGCTCTATGCTTGACAAGAATGAACATTATGGCAAGCAGTGTCACATTAACATGAAATGGACCATTGACAAACTTTTTATTGGACTTTTGAAAATAATGTTGTTACAATACAAGTTTAATAATGCCTTTATTTGAATTGTTCGTATTACTTTGTGTATCAGCCAACAAACAAGCATTTGGAATTCTGATGTTTGAGTAAGAATTTTATAGCAACGCATCAGAAGGACAAATAGTTGTATATTGGCTTGTAACTATAAAACTGCAAAATCTGACAGAATCATGTTAAACCTCAGTCACACCGTGAGCGATTGCATAGCACTCTCACCGCATCCAAAAAATACTCAGAACGCAGAGGTGCGCGCTAAGCAGTCGCCAGCAAAGCCTCTGCAAAGCACTGGGGATACCATGCCATCACATAGAATGCCATTCACAAAGACATTGCCATAGCTCAGCATTTGAGATAAAGCTGTGGGATCGCCATAGCAACCTGTGGGGTTTTCTAGCGCGCCATGGGAACGCTGTTCTTACGCTGCAGCAGTGGGCGGCGTTTGCATGGCGACTGCTCAGTGACTGCACAGCATGAGGGCGCTATGAGCACCTGGTGTGCCCGCTGTGAGCACATTGTGTACTCCCTTAAGCAGCTTCTTGCCTGCTACGATAACGCTGTACAGACTATATGTGTCATGTTCTGATAAAACTGGGCATAATTCTTGTGCGTAAATTGTCATGCAGTTCGCACAGGCTAATAAGGGACAACAATTTCTGTTTAAATGATGTCTCTTCTTAGCGAAAATCCAGTTTAGGCTGAAGGTGTTGTCCCTGATTAGCCTGTGCGGACTGCACAGGCTAATCTGGGATGACACTTTGCGCACATGCATTTTGCCCAGTTTTCTCAGAACGCGACACATATGTGAGCCCCTTAAAATAACAATTTTTTACATATCTCTCATCACACAGCCCTCTGACAGTTTTTTTTAATGCTGTGCAAGCACTGAGAAAACACCCTACGGTGTAACAGGACCTTCAGACTATGATTGTTTAAAGATGCTTTCTCTTTTAATAATGAAATGAGTGATGTGTTTGAGGAACACTATGCCCCCTTTTCAGCGATTTTGACCCATATATTTGACCTTGAAGGATGACCTTGACCTTTCAACACGCAAAATGTGCAGGTCCATGAGATTCACATGCATGCCAAATATCAAGTTGCTATTTTCAATATTGAAAAAGTTATGACCAAGGTTAAAGTTTTGGACAGACACACACAATGACAGACAGACAGACAGGCTAAAAACAATAAACCCCCTCTTCTTCGAAGAAGGGGGCATAAAATAGAAGGATTAGTGGTAGAGAGAAACACAAATGAGATCAATTCAGACACCTGCTACTACCCTCTAAATCAATCCCACTTTATTGACAGTAATCAAAATTGTCAGAAATTCAAACATGAATACCAGATCTCCTTCGCTGGCCCCTACTCTTGTAGAAGCGATAGAGCAGCACGACGATGATGATGATCCCTACTACCCCAAACACGCCAAACACCGTGCCCAGCACGATCTTCAGGGACTCCTCGTACTCCTGATGGCTTGCCTTCGCTACCTTCACATTCTCTACAATATAGGTAACAATTATGACCCTCTCTCTGTGAAAAGGGGGTTCAAATGCATGTGCGTAAAGTGTCGTCCCATATTAGCCTGTACAGTTTGCACAGGCTTATCAGGGACAACACTTTCCGCCTCAACTAGATTTTTGCTCAGAAGAGACTTTCTTTAAACGAAAAATATCATACAGCAGAAAGTGTCGTCCCTGATTAGCCGGTGCGGACTGCACAGGCTAATTTGGGACAACACTTTATGTACATCCATTAAACCCCCTTTTCACACAGCGAGGCTCATATGTTTGAAGTTTTTCACAATAAGGTTCGGCGCGTTTTTTCTATATTTTTGTCATTATACACGTATATAGTTTACTGCTTAAACAAATAATGTAAGAAATATCGCTACCACATTCACTGAATATGTTTTTGACATAAATGTTACCGTTAAATGTTGTTGTTTTTTTTCACCATTATAATTTGATTAACTGTTTTTCCAAATGCTAAAATATTTACCTATTCATACTCTGAAAAACATGTCTTGACATAAACATTTCATGCATGTCATCATAATAATTACTTTTTTACAAAATTCTGAAAAATTTGTCAATACCTTCACATTCTCTGAAATATTGGAAATGTTTAATTACAACTTACTGCATTATTCCATCATAAGGTATAATTTTATTGATTTTTTTTTTTTTTTTTTAACANCGCACAGGCTAATCAGGGACGACAATTTCCGCTTTTATGGAATTTTTCGTTTAAATGATGTCTCTTCTTAGCGAAAATCCAGTTTAGGAGGAAAGTGTCGTCCCTGACTAGCCTGTGCGGACTGCACAGGCTAATCTGGGATGACACTTTACGCACATGCATTATGCCCAGTTTTCTCAGAACACGACACAATTTTTTATATGCACTTTTACCATAATATTGTAACTTTTCTAAAAATGCTTGGTCCTTAACATCAGATTCGACAGTATGCTGTTCGTACACTTTGGACATAACACTTCACTAAGTTTTTGCCACAAATCTTCAAATGCATGTTAATATCTGTAGTTATAATTTTATACTTTTAATTTATCCAACAACAGTTTGCTTTACATTTTTGCCACACCTTTTGACTACATATTAAAATTGTCCACATTAGTGAGTATTGTACTTTTTTCCTTTTATTGTTATGACACTTCATGATTTTGTCATAATTTTCATCAAAATGTTTAACCGTAAATTATGGCAGACTTCAATAATAACACAAGTAGATTTTAATTGAAGACTTTTCAACAAAAGTGTAATTTACGATCTACAACATATGAAAAAATTAATGAATACATACCAGGCTGCGACATTATTGGACCATTGGAGGAGGGTGTGGTACCCACGCCTGATACTGAAAGAAGCAACACCAACAATGGTACATGTAGCAACAAGAATCCATGACAACATCAATACATCAGAAGAATATGAGATGAAGTAACTGATAGTGTGGTTTTCTGTTATTTGATGCACAATACTGTGTAAGGTCATAACAAGTTCAACAAGGCTTGTCACCATAGGGTGACATATGCCCCCTTTTTCCAAATTTTTCAAAACCTAAAGGCTAAACCTAAACGCAAATTGTGACGGAATTTCAGAATGACAGATGGACAGACAGACCGACAGAGCGATCACTATATGCCCACCTTCGGGGGCATAAAAAGAAGTCAGTTGTTTTCCTAACCCCAACTAACTGCTAAAAAGACAACCAGTCAAGAATACATGTACAGAATACATGCAGTAAGCCAAAAGAATGTGAATTATGAAGAACTTGAAGAACAACAAATGTGCCTGATTACTTTCTAAATACCTGACAGAATTAATCCATCAATAACTACCAGTATTAGCAGCATCTGACATTTTCTCCCAATGTACTTATTATTGGGGTTTGTTCACAGATTTGTGTACGTGTTTTTTTTTTTTTTAAATATCCTTAAATTTATTATGTACAAAACTTACATTTGGGACAAATATAGTAACAAGAGAAACAAGGCTTGTCACCATAGGATGACATATGCCCCCCTTTTCCACATTTTTCAAAATCTAAACGCAAAACCTAAACGCAAAGTGTGACGGAATTTCAGACGGACGGACAGACAGACGGACAGTGCGATCACTATATGCCACCCTACCGGGGGCATAAAAAGTGCCGGCCTTGAGGATCGAACCGAGACCTCTAGAAGCAAAAGATAACTCGATTCCACTACACCATGCATGCTTAACCAACATGGTTCAAACTCCATTTCAATACAAACAAGTTTTTGCTAAATTAATGATGACAAGCGGGCCATCGTGGCCCTGGTCGCTCACCTGAGTAGTATTTACGTTAAACTTGAGTGTTAACAAGCTTTTACTATAGCCATATAAGGAAATCTGCCCCGCCCCCTGGTGGCCATGTTTTTCAACGGAACGCAACCATTTTAAAACTCAGCCAAGATATCCTTAGAACAAATGTTCCTACCAAATTTCATGAAGATTGGACTAAAAATGTGACTTCTACAGTGTAAGCAATGTTTTACTATAGCTACTATATCCATATAAGGAAAACTGCCCCGACCCCTGGTGACCATGTTTTTCATCGGACCGCAACAATTTTCGAACTTAGCCAAGTTATCCTTAGAACAAATGTTCCTACTAGGTTTCATGAAGATTGGACTAAAATTGTGACTTCTACAGTGTTAAAAAGGTTTTACTATAGCTACTTTTGCCATATAAGGAAAACTGCCCGCTCATGGCGGCCATGTTTTTCATCGGACCGGAACCATTTTCAAACTCAGCCGAGATATATTTAGAAAAAATGTTATGACGAAGTTTCATGAAGATTGGATTAAAAATATGACTTCTAGAGTGTTAACAAGGTTTTACTATAGGCATATAAGGAAAACTGCCCGCCCCCTAGCGGCAATGTTTTTCAATGAATCACAACCATTTTGAAACTCAGCCAAGATTTTATTGGGACAAATGTTCTGACCAAGTTTCATGAAGATTGGTCAATAAATGTGACTACTAGAGTGTTAAGAAGCTTTTACTATAGCCATATAAGGAAAACTGCCACGCCTCCTGGCAGCTATGTTTTTTAACCAACCGGAACAATTTATGAACTCATCCAAGATATCATTGGGACACATGTTCTGACCAAGTTTCATGAAGTTTGGACAATAAATGTGGCCTCTAGAGTGTTCACAAGGTTTTACTATAGCCATAAAAGGAAAACTGCCACGCCCCCTGAAAGCCATGTTTTTCAACCAACCGTAACCATTTTCGAACTCGTCCAAGATATCATTGGGACACATGTTCTGACCAAGTTTCATGAAAATCGGACAATAAATGTGGCCTCTAGAGTGTTCACAAGGTTTTACTTTAGCCATATAAGGAAAACTGCCACGCCCCCTGGTGGCCATGTTTTTTAACCAACCGGAACCATTTTCGAACTGGTCCAAGATATTATTGGGACACATATTCTGACCAAGTTTCATGAAGATTGGCCAATATATGTGGCCTCTAGAGTGTTCACAAGGTAAATGTTGACGCCGCACGACGGACAAAAGGCGATCACAAAAGATCACCATGAAATTAATGATGAAAAGCATTACAGTTACTTAATATTTTTGTACCCTTTGATTGATGATTATCAATAAACAAACGTTAATTTTTAAGATTTTTAGTCAGGCATGTTATTTTTTTTGTTTGAATATAATTTGTACATTCCTTTTTGAATCTATTACAATTTTTGTGATAATTGTCATTTTGCCAAACTGTAAGTCCCTTAAACCCTTTATGTTCCCAGGGCTTTTTTTCCTGACTTTGTGAATCGGCCCTGGCCCCCTCACTTTGTTAAAAAAATGAGTCTTGAATTTTTCAAAATTGTGAAAAAATGAGTTGCGAACTTTTCAAAATTGTGAAAAATTGAGTCGCAAACTATTCAAAATTGTGAAAAAATGAGTCGCAAACTTCTTAAAATTGTGAAAAACCGAGTCGTGAAATTGTTAAAATTGTGAAAAACGGCCAATTTTGTAAAAATTCACGGCCATGTTAGGTTTGTGAATTGTCCCTATCAAAATTGTAAAATGTCCTTCCACGGCCACTCGCAAAGAAGGAAAAAAAGCCCTGGTTCCTTTAGGAAAACAATTTAATTATTTACAATTTACACTTAACTAATAACAGAATAAATCTGCCATGAAAACTATGAAATTGTTATCAGTTAAGTATTATAAACTGTGTACGGTCATTAACAATAATTAATTATTGATGATGATTCACACAATCAGGATGTTTGCTTAATGGGTCAGACAATATACTGGTACATACAACTATGGGAAAGTTAATAATTAACAGCTATCTACTGATAACATAGTAACCGTTATAGCATAGGTTAACACCACAGAGAAAACCATCAAGATCATATTCAGTATTTAGAATTACCCTTCAAGGAAACTGACAGGGGGGAAGGGGGGGGGGNATCAATGTTCCTATGAAGTGTCATGATCCTAGTCCTAAGCGTTCTTGAGTTATCATCCGGAAACCACCTGGTGGACGGACCGACGGACCGACCGACTGACATGTGCAAAGCAATAGGGGGCATAAAAATACATTCTATTTTAAATTTCCGCATCTATGTTTTTCCTTACATTGTAAAACGAAACTAATGATTGACAATCAGCTTAGCCTACTTCCTTAAGTAACCATTTTAACAGCAAACATATTTTGATCACTACCGTACATGTAGACAAGTTTTACAATATAACAGTACATGTATAACAAATAGAAATTATGTAAACAGTGTAACAGTGTTTCTATACTGTGAAAACCCAAAATATTTAGGAGGACTGTAATATAATCAATTGGTTTGTTCATTTACATTGAAAAAGCTGACACAACTGTACACAACAGACTAGCAAATAAAATGTTATCATGGTAACAATGAAGTTATAGTACTTTTGGAAGGCATATACACAAAAAAAAACAACAAACATAAACTACTTTTTATCATTGATTTGAATGTTAATGTATTTACCAAGAAGATTATCTGCATATTTGTGGCGTGTTCTGAGAAAACTGGGCAAAATGCTTGTGCGTAAAGTGTCATCCCAGATTAGCCTGTGCAGTGCGCACAGGCTAATCCGGGACGACACTTTCCGCCTAAACTAGATTTTCACTAAGAAGAGACATCATTTAAACCAAAAATTCCATAAAAGCGGAAATTGTCGTCCCTGATTAGCCTGTGCAGACTGCACAGGCTAATCTGGGATGACAATTTACGCACAAGCATTTTGCCCAGTTTTCTCAGAACACGCCACATTTAACAAATCCCCAAAAATCAAAGCCAAACCAAACTTAAGTAAATCTCATAATTCTGGTATTAGTACAACAGATACTTTCGATGCTTTCACGCATTGCAGACAAAGAATCATAAAGCAATGAAAATCAATAGCACAAAGTCTTGCAGATGATTTTATTTGATCCCATTGGTGTTAAGCCTATACATGTACCACAAGGAGAAAAGTGTGACACAATGTGACAGTGCTACAGCTTTTGCTTAATAACTTAATCCTTTACCACTCAGATATGTACTTTGACGGCTTGGTTGTCCCTTTGAAAATCAAATGAAATTAAAGACCTTTTTACTAGATTAATGTTTTAAATGATTCATTTCCAACCCTAAAATACTGATGAGCAGCAAACAGCATAAAACCTTAACAGACTGCGAGTTACTCACAGGCTGTTCTGGTTTTATTCTGGTTTCAACCGTTCCATATGCCACTTTCACTTTGCTTCTGAGTGGGAAAGGGTTAAAACACATACATCCACAGGGCTTTCCTTACCTAAGAACAACTGTTACTGTTGTAAATGATTTAAAATGGTAAATAAACAATAAACAACCCCAACAAATAGATCTTAAACTGTTAAATTAAACAAATTTGTTCTGTAATTGCAAAATGTGTTATCAGCAAAGCAACCTATAGGAAACATGATCAATTAACTAGCTCCATGCTTTGAATATCAATTACCACAATAATCTATGTTAATTAATCTTAAAATAGAGGCAACAAAGTCAACATACTCATTATCTCTTCTATTGAACATTCAAGTGTAAGTTTCAAATGGACCTAATCTAAAAGTGGTATTTGAACAATAGGAAGGACAAGAACATTACCAAGAACATTTCAAGAATATTTCCAATAATTAAGTTCATTTGATGATGACTAATATTTGATCATCGTTCAACTTGATGGTCTTGCTTAGAAAAACCATTGACACAACAATTAGTAACTGTTGTTATTATACATGCATCGGTAAAAAAAGTTGCTTGTTTAATGGACAGTTTCA
Organism: Dreissena rostriformis; assembly: GCA_007657795.1. Classification (NCBI taxonomy): domain Eukaryota; kingdom Metazoa; phylum Mollusca; class Bivalvia; order Myida; family Dreissenidae; genus Dreissena; species Dreissena rostriformis. Next base: position 74,665 of record VMBQ01004644.1, read on the forward strand.
ATTGGAAAACAAGATGAAGTTTCAAGATTGACTGTAATAAATATGTACTTAAGCAGACAAACCACATAGATTCTGCTTATTTTCTTAGATTAAATAATAATAGTTTTGTTATTTGACTGCGTTCTGCACCATGCGATTATATATTTGGACAAGAACACAGTGCAATTAAAAATTGGTTTGTAACAAATCACTTCATCAGGTTTTTTACAATTCCAGAACCGGTGGCAAAGACAATGACTAAAACAATCTCACATGGGTCACACTCACTAATGTTGTTTTAGATGCAACAAGACATGAGTCAATGGGGCACTGATACCCCCATATTCCACTTTCTTCTCCAAACTTAACTTATGTCAAAAGCCCAATTTGGGAAATTCAAGGGCAACAATTCCAAAGTGATTGGTTTGATTTGACTGATTATTGACATGGCCAACATTTTATGCTTATAATCATTTTCAGAAAGTTTGGTGACAATCAGATGAAAACTGGTTGTGTTAGAGAGAATAAATCATCAAAGAGTCATATTTTTAGAAATTGACGGGCCATAACTCGACAATACCTGGTGAGATTCCGCTGGTTATTAGCCTTGGCCTTTATTTTATGCTAATAAACATTTTCAGAAAGTTGGTGATGTTCAATGAAAACTGGTTGAGCAAGAGAGCGGAAATCATCATGAAGCCCAATTTTGAGAACTTCAAGGGCAATAACTCCAAAGTGCCTAGTGGGATTTGGCTGGATATTAAAAATGGCCTCAATTTTAAGCTTATAAACATTTTCAAAAAGTTTGTTGACAATAAGATCAAAACTGGTTAAGTTACAGAGCAGAAATTATCAAAGAGCCATGTTTTGAGAAATGTAAGGGCCATAACTCCATAGAGCCTGATAAGATTAGGATGGTTATCAAATTTGGCCTGCATTTTATGCTAATAAACATTTTAAGGAAGTTTTTTGACAATCAGATGAAAACTGGTTGAGTTAGAGAGCAGGAAAAAAGTGTGGACGGACAGTGTTGAAACTATATGCCTCTCTATTGACATTGTTTCATTTCACAAGTTCTCAAGTTTACAACAGCCACATTAGATTATAAACACTTTTAAATATAGAAATCAATTATTAGAATATCTGACCCATAATTCTAAACTTAAAATCATAAGGACTTCATTCCCAAACCCTTTTAGAAACAGATATTGGTTTAATTTTATGTGTCATACACACTGAAGTTCGTTTTTGTATTTTTTTTATACAAAAGAAACTAAGATGTTTAAACGTTTTACCATGCTCCATATTGGCCTATTGTCCACCCACAGCAGACATTAAATGTCTACTCCAGTGCTGCCATCTAAAGAAATCTGAAATGAATTAAGCAGTAATGTTAGTTAATTTAAATGCTTGTTTCAGCAAATAATGGAAATTTTAACTTTCTTAACCCACCACAATGGTGTAAGAGATTAGATGTGATAAAAAGATCAGTATTATGCTTCAAATTAAGAATATCCTATTTACTGGTATATGATAATCTTTCAATACTTGCACAAACACAACATTATATTGAATTTCAAGATATTTCAACATATGTATGTCAAGCAGCCCAGAGGGGCAGCTGGGGAGAAGCAGGTTGCAGCACTTGCTTTTGAGTTTTTATCTTACCCTAAATTAAATAAAATTTTGTATTTCCATGTGCATACGAAGACCTTATATTCATTTTCTGCATGGGGCATTAAGCCCTAAGGCCCCCTTGACATGAGGGTACTGCCCACTCGACCCCCGTGGGTGGAAATCCCACAGGAACCCCCACTTACTTTGGCAAAAAATCCTCCTACTTGAAATATTAATGAAACCCCTGAATATGAAAATGTTACTTGCAAGACATTAACATGGTCATCCAGAAATGTCCAAAGTTACTGCGCCACCATGACAATGAACAAGGGAATCGAATGTTTCATCAAAAACAAGAGGGCTAAATGCCCTAAAGCTCTCAACTGAGACCCCAAGGAACTTAACTGTTCTGACCAGGTAGTTTTCATAAGGTTTCACAAAAGACTTATAAGGAAAAATGACCGCACATCATGCAGCCATGTTTTTGAACAAACCACAACCATTATCAAACTCAGTCCAGATATCATCACAACACACATTTTTAATGTCTGAGCAAGTTTCAAGAGTGGGTCAAAAAATTGCCCAGTGTTGTTTGTACCAAGGGATTTGTGGGGTTTTCAAAAGTCTTGCACAATCTGGGAAAAGTTTCAATAAATTAGCATACTATGAGGACATTTCAAGGGTGTATAAATTTGTAAAATTGTGTCAACGCAGATTTTTATACTGTGAAACCATTTATTTTCGTCAGCACGAAATTTCGTCATTTTTCAAAAAATGACTATTTCGTCAGCACTTAAATTCGTCAATTTCTGATTTTTGAAAAAAAAAATACAAAAATGCGTCGGTCATTTTCCGATTTATTTGAAATACTTTTTTGCTCAAAATCGCGGTTGCGATAAATTGTGGTGGAAAGAGGTGGGTAACTTGGGAGTCACTCGCAGGAGTTGGGCCCTGTTTATCACATGTCAATTAACTTGTCTTTTGTTATCAGGTGATAATTACCGGCCATTGTTATTGTATGCCATAAACTAGTTCATTGTAATGATGAGCGGATTAGTGGGACTTGATAACCGTTAGCGACTACCGGTTATGCTGTTACCATGTATGTGCTATCAATCTTTTGAATCATTGACAGCTTTGACAATTTTAACGAGGCATGTTTCATTTTATCGTTATTTGTGGACAATATGTATTTCAATCTTTCTGCTAAAATGCAATTAAAAACGTAACGGTCAAAAAGAAATTAAATAAGCAACCCAGACGATTTAGTTATATGCAAACGCAGGGTAATTGTTAAAAGAAATTTACTTTTCATTTTCGCCAGGATTTCAGAATTCCCCGAGAAGCATGCTTTTTGCATGCCTGCGTATGATGCAATACAACGTTGCTTGGTATCGTATTGCATTCAATCTAAAATATTTAAATTCGCTCGTACATAAATGGCCAAATTTTTGTTAAATTGATATTGTAAATTTATGAAATTATCGGGTATATATGCACATTAGAAAAGCGGTATGTATTCAGTTATCGATACCCATTTACTTCTTTCAATTTCGTTTATTTTCTTTGATCTATCGCGTGTTGGATTCGCCTTCACACCCATGAAC
>VMBQ01004645.1:0-13656 GCA_007657795.1 Dreissena rostriformis
GCTCTTTTATAGTTAGACTTTCACCGCCAGTCAGATCCCTTACTGTTCCATATCCAGGCCATTCATGTGTCCATGTTTGGCTGTACGTATAGGTCTTGGGAATACCTGAGGCAGTGCAGAGCAAGTTCGTGGACTGAGATGAGCTTGACGTATTGTGGGTAATCACGGTGACATCTGGAGGGACTACAACATGAATGAGTATTATCTTACCATCAGGGTATTCCCCCGCAAAGTGTAAAGGCTTCTCAAGCCCAATTGGGTGGGCTTAAGAGGGGGTTCCCCTCCCAATGGATGTTGACAATTTTACATTTAAGCACCTTAATGGAGCCATTGGGGGTATAATTCAATGAGCGTGTACTCTTTCTTTTACTTTGTTGCTTAACAAAATATAAACAGCTAACAAATGATTTTCCTCATTTACTGGTAAAACAAAAACTTAAATTAAATTATTGTAAGTAAACTTTCAGTCCCAACTGATTCAGACCATCAATCATCCAATATTGTGTACACATTTCTCTGTTTTTGTAATTCTGCTGAAATTCTTTTTAGATGAAAATCGTGCATGTTTTTGAAAATGGAAAAAATACATTTTGATAAAAGGAAATGCAAAAATAGATATTAACATTTAAAAGTTGAGATAATTAAACAATCCAACTGAAAACCGTCCAAGATTGTATTTGTATCAATATTTGTATTAACTTCATGAATTCTGGTTTCTATGTTTAAACAAAATGCAGATTAAAACTAATCTGCTGATGAAAATGCATTAAAGAATATGATCACCAACCAATCACTAAATTTCTCAAGTATCACTATGTGTAAGCCTGTAATTTAATCGATAAGCTTTTGCAAGTGAGTCACTCTGCTAATGCTAAGACATCAATAGTTAGGCGTAACCTTGACCTTAGATCTCGTGATTTGAAAATAATAATGAGATATCCCTTGTAAAAAAATAACTAGTCTACTTATTTATATGATCCTAAAAATTATAAAAATTATGCAGCAACCGATTGCATGATAAAAACCTATAGGCCTTGACCTTTGACCTGTTGAACTTACTCGTTATGGCTGTCTTTCAATTTCGCACAAATTATTAGTACACCCATATATAATGCAGAAACAAATATCTTGTTACAAGACAATGGGATATCAACTTTTGAACTAATTACCTCAAAATAAATAGGTATCATTCTTTCTTCCCATTTGACAAGAAAACCGATTCAAATTATCGTAGGTCAAAGTATTCTCTTTATACCATGATTACATTGATTTTTTGATACACGCTTATGGGGCCTTGACCTTTCACTTGGTGAACTCAAAATCTTCTTTTCCTGCCATGTAACCTATATACTCTATATATATTAAAGCGTTCTCAAACAATAGTACCGAACAGAATTTTCCGTTACAAGACGTTTCAACCATGCCCTTTGAAATGGTGACCTCACAATTAATATGCATCATCCCTTTTGTGAAAAGTAATAACAAAACCATTTTTTAAGCATATGTCTAAGTATTTTCAAGATATCGTGCGGAAAAATGACTGTGGCAAGCCTGCATGACATTGACCTTTGACCTGTTTACCTCAATTGAAAAAATGGACCCCCGGGCATTGCAACTTTTGACACAGGGGGATTATTTTAACAAAGGTTGAAGAGAACGAGAATGGTAATATTACATACCAAATATTTAACGTTTTGGCTTTGTGGTTTCAGCAAAATAATAATGAGGCCATTCTTGATTATAAGTCTATATCAGCTATTTTACGCCCTAGGTGTGACAAGATCTGGCCAAGTGTAACGATTTCGTGAAACTTAGTAGACGGCCAATGTACATTGTTCCATACTTCATAAAGCACATCTGGATGTTGTTGTTTCAAAGATGCAAGCAAAGTATTTAGTAATCATATTATTGTCTCCGAAATTATAACTTTAACTAGAGCGTTCCCGAGGCTATTCTTCCGCTTTGAGTGTACACTGAACATTTTCTGTAAGTCACACGAAATAATGACCCCAAAGGCAGTTCAATGCATTTCGAAGTTATATATTATATTTAAACTTAAAGCTAAATAATTATATTTTAAAACCAGAATTATGACCACGACAAGAAAGTAAATTTTCCATTTTTACCTTAACTTTAGTTTAAGTTTATAAGCTATGAACGCAAATCAGAATATAAGCAAATTACACATAACATTACAACACAATACTTCCATTAAAACTCAAGTTATTAAGCGGATTTTTTTTCCTATTTATGTAACATTCTGACATTGACCCAACTGGCCCCAAATGCCACCTCGCCCTAGGGAAGCAAGTAAGTTACCCACACACACAATTACAGCACAATACCTGCATCAAGTGTAACTAGCTAGTGTTGAATGACCATATCAAATATAATAATTATAATTGTATTGCATATACAAAAATAAAAACAAGAATTGTTTGATCCTCTAAAAATACAATTATTAATTTGTTATATACAGCAGAGAAATGTACTTGCTGCATGAAAACTTTAAAATGAATTTCAACTTCCACACAAAGCTAAACCTGACTTTCCGTATGACAAAAGGGAGCATAAGGTTGTTTAACGTAATTAGTCTAGATGTATACAACCTTGAACACTCAAGCAATATAATGCAAGACCCACCAAACCTTCGCATAGTGTGGCAACAATTTTTATTTTCCGCCGAGAGTCCTTTAAATGTCGCACGTGAATGTTACAGGAATACTGATATACTTACACTGCACGTTAATTGACGTTGATCGCCTGATGGTTGCCCCATTTTCGGTGACTGAGCTATATATTGTTGCTGTATCCCAGTCTCGTTTAATATTTGTCAACGTTATGTTTTGTTGAGATGTGACTCCGGATATGGCTTTCGATGAATTCCAGTAGTAGGAACAAGTGGACGTGGAACAGTTCAGTTGGCACCAAAGAGTTAGGTTGCTGTTTTCATTCCCCGGCTGATTGCCAATTATTGAAACAGATCGATCTAAAATAGACATGTGAATTGGTTATGGTTATTGTAATTATTAAGGTAACACAACCAGCTAACACTACGCATCCTAAAATAAATGACAGCAATGTTGCATGATCCAGAAGTATGACAGATACTTTTCTGGTTTGATTTTCGGAAGAATTGCATTTATATGTCTTGCATTCATTTATCGATAATAATTATGTTTAATTATTTCATGGAATGAAACTCTACATGTCAAATAATAAACGTTTGCTTCATCCGAAAGGCAATGCTTATCTGACCCCAACTGGTTAGATATATTCATTTACACAATAAACACTAACCTGATGTACTCAATTTACACCAAAGAATGTTTTTATCACAGGAAACATTGACTTGTTGTTGCTCGTCTTGTAGAAATAACATGCAGTTTAATATTGACCATCGCGGAAATATGGCAACTATTTATGGAAAATACTACTACTTATACCTATCCTATAGGTGATTCATACTGGTTGTAGAAAAGCGAAAGCCTCTGAACTAATATGGCTATTGATAGATAGAAATCAAAATCAAGATAATCGCTAGTCAAGTTAAAAGTTAGTGGACGACGTGCGTCATTGCATCTTAATATTTTATTTTTGCATCATCGTTAAAGTAAAATAGTTGGTAAAATATATAAACACTTTATTAAATGTAAACACTCAGCGACAAACAGTCGAAAATGATCCGTAAATGAAGCCAATGGAATTAAATACGAGTACACACTTAGAGTGCCATAGAAATGCAAGTACTGGACAATCTAACAGAAACATGTATAAGCCCCTCCCCCTCCATCGGAGTTTCAGAGAAGGAACTATAGCGGACGGCCCCCGTATGTATGAATGCTGCAAAACTTGTTAAAAAATATCTTTTCCATACTAAAATACAAGTTGAGAATATTCGCTTTTTTCGGGATATCGCGAAATTCAAAAAAGTCAGAAAACACGAACTTTGGACATTCAAGCACATATTTTTGTTGTATCGACCGTATCTTTACAAAACACTTAAAAGAAAAAATATATATATTTTGATATCAGTATAAGACCATATTATATTTCATCTGTGGCAAAACAAAATTGACTTTTATTAAAAAATAAGCTTTCAGTGACCCTTATTTAAAACATAGGAACTTCAACTGGACAACAAATAGAATCTCCACTTGAATATATTTATGAGAAAAATCATATACATGTACATATACTTTTGAGTAACTAAATTGTATTTCGTTAATGTGTGGAGGACAGACAACTTGTTTGGAAAAATATAATCAAAATATAAATATCAACTTCATAAATGAATGGTTAAAGTGAGATGCTGTTGTAAGTTTTCATCTAAGTAATACATGTTCAGTAACATATTCTGGGTAACATGTTACATTTTAGCTCCATATACTAGTCCATGATAATTTCATACATGCATGAATACAATAGGCAATTGAATGATAACATAAATATTGTGAAAGTGTGTGGCGTTTATTGATAAATTATAATAAGATGCTTATTTAATGATGTTTTTGCTGGATAAAGAACAAATAATAGAAATATACTGAAGAATGGGTCACAATCCACTCCGACATCTGCGCTATCATAACAGTCGTGCTTGCCCCTGTCTCTAGCCTTGCAGTTGAACAAACTCGACTCGGTACCATTACACGCCATGTCATCCAGCCATATTGGACCGTTACCTTGCCCATAAGCGACCCGATCTGCAAACGTGAACAGGTTCCTACAAAGAGAGCAGTCATTGAAATAAGATGTTCGATCTAACAAGCCTTCATTGTTAAGACCATTACACTGTTACAAGCTAGAGTATATGTCATTGAATATCTGAACAAGTTTTATCCCACATTTACTAGTGTCGGGCTATCGGGCCTGTACTTATTTTGATCACTAAGAGAGAAATAACCAGTAGATAAATATTTATATCCACGAATTTCCTTTGATTTCGCTAACTTTACAAATGATCGATATATAAAATGAAACTTAAGAATCTGTATGCAGAGTGAAATTACCCACAACTTGTACAACAGAACACCAACTACAAACATACAATTATCAAGACTGGGATCGCCGACTTGGAACGGTAAAGGCAAATAATTGGGGGTTTAAACCGGCTCGCCGGTACACGCACCTACCATAGAAATAATTTTAAATCAAACGCGTGTCTATATCGATCTCACTAAATTGTAGCTATGCAGACAGAAAATCACTTCACATGAAATCAAAATTGACACTTCTTGCGGTATGAATCAATAATTTAATCATAAAGTATTCCCTTCACCCCATTGTATAAATATTGTACGACCTGTCAAGCCACTCGATAGTAATATAACCAACGTTTGGTATTTCACAGTGAGTACTTTTACGAGGAGAGAGGGGCGGTTTGCGGGGTGATTAAAAACAAATCGGATTAAACTTTTGTTGTTTGGCAATCACGTTCATTGTTGACATAAGTTATGTGGATGTCAATTTTAAAATTGTCTCAGTGCATTTTATGCACGAATACAATTACTACACATAATTTTTATTGATAATTTCTATATAATTGAATTCATCATATTCAATAATTTGGGTAGTGTTCAGAAATAAACTGCCATAGGGAAATCCAATGAACAAATCATAATGAAATGTTTTACGTGTAATGTCACCAAACGACAACACAGACAAGTAGAAATACAACGAAGACAGAAAATGATTGCACTACTGTTCTTAAGTTTGCATTTCCATGTTATCAATTGTAAATCGTTTACAAAAACATAAAACAGCAACAAAAACAGATTGTAAATATTGCAAAAATCACATTTTATTAAGAAATAACGTGACCCCTGGGCATAATTTGAATTATCTTAAAGGACCACTTTATATTACTGAAAAATAAATACCTAGCCTCTTAGCATCTTATGAGATTAGTTTTAAGTTTTACCTAGATACCTATAAGGGAAACAAGTTCATACAGGACGGACCAATTTTGATCCCGAGGTCATGATTGGAACAAACTTGGCAGAGAAAAAAGAATCTTGGTAGAGAAAAAAGTATGATATGTAACAATCATATACTTATCTTCTAGGAATTGTGGTTTTAAAGCAAATGTTAAAAGTGTTTACTTTATATATCTAAGGGAAATCAACTATCCCAGGGCGGGTTAAAATTAGACCCCAGGGAGCCGTTTTCAAAAATATTGGGTAGGCGATCATCATATCATGTTACATTTGAATATCAAACATTTGGGTCTTGATGTTTTATTGAAAAATATTATTTTAAGAGTTACCTATATACATATAGCGATACAGTGATAACATTGGAGGGACCAACGTTGAAACTCTGGGCATGATATGACCAAACTTAGTAGGGAACCACTTTACAATGTTACATAATATATACCAAGTCACTGGGCCTTACGGTTTGAGAGCAAAAGCTGTTAAAAGATATCACTTTATACAGATAAGGAATGCAAGATACACTCATTAGTTCATAGAACATCTAGAAGAAAGTTGCTTATTTGTCATAGTCGATGGAATGTGTTGCTGAATACCGTTTGCGTATGTTTCTGCCAAATTTCACTGCCAGAAACCAATGTAATGGCCACAAATTAGGTCAAAGATCGATAAGGTGCTAGTTTTATACATCTCAATTATTATGCATGATATATTTCTCTGTTTAACAAATATGGTATTATTCCAAATATGATATCAAAATGATGCTAAGAAATAAACTGTATCTATTTATACTTTGTAAATCTTCCAGATACACAGTCGCATGAATAATTATTCGAATATAAATGAATGACATTTTTTTGTGTTTAAATTTATTTTCTGACTGAAGACTCAAACTGCATATTATTAATAATGTTGCGATTTTAACTTCGAGCCTAAACGGAAATCATGCTAAAAGAGTTAGCTTTTGACACATATGCAGGGAGTATAATAGATAGATAGATTTATTTCGGAGAAAGCATACATACACACAATGCATTAAAACAACATGTACATAAAACATATAGTAATTGGAATGTATATTTTGTGAAATACTCGAATGAATTAGTTGTGTTAAAATCACTACATTAAAAAGCCCAATAATTTCAAATTGATCAATGCAGATGTTTTGAACATATAAAAACAAAGTTTTGTTTATTATTTTAAAAAGGGCTTCAAATTTGCAATATCTGCTTGTGGATAAGGATGATACAGTATCCATGGTATCAATGATTCAGCCAAAAGTATGTTTAAAGCTGTTACGTTACAGATGGTGGTACACATATAAAGGATATAGGGAAACATGTTTGCAATCTCAGGAATACCATACTCATATCAAATGCATGCAATTAAGCTTCGCTAAAACAATAATAATATTACAAATAAAACCGAACTAAAAGACTTTTTGTTGAAAGAAAAAAAAACAAGGACTTTTCGGTATGCAATTCGATAATTGAATTTGTTGTCATAGTCAAATTGTATTCCAATATGCAATTAAACGCAAGTTTATAAACAAGTCATGACCTTACTATTTGTTTATACGTATATTTATGTAAGTTGAAATGTGTTGAAAGTACATTGGCATATATAAATACTATTGCAAACATATATGAGCAAGAATGCGATTTGATACCGGTTCATTTGTATGAGCGCTGGATGTTTAAACTGAGACCCACATGTCATTTAGACTTTTTGAACAGCTTGTAATTTGGATCTTATTGTTTGTGTGAAAAGGAAGTGAATTTAATTGGTAAGTTTTGCCCTCATTTTATTTTACAAAAACAATCAGCGAATTGTCAACGAATGAAAAGTTGAATAGCGACTGTAGAATAAGGGTATTCATTATCCCATTCTAATCATCATACATATAAATATGATCATGAGAATTATCTACATATATTGTGGCAGTAATGTTCATATTACAGTCCCACCTGACCTTGATGTTTTAACTGCTTATCTCAGAATCAATATGCATCAGTAAATAGAGAATACTAGGTCGGTGCCGAATAAAGCGAAGTTTATTTTGCGAGGCTAAGAAAATCTGAACCACGAGCCTTGGCGAGTGGTTCAGATTTTCGGGCCGAGCACAATGAACTTCGCTTTATTCGGCACCGACCTAGTATTCGATTTATCCTATCAATTTTCTGAGTCGTGAATTATTTCCCTAAAAATATATCTCCGAACCAGCTTTTCGTATTTTATTTTCATCACTTGATTACGCAATTTATGACGTATCTCGTGTGACGTCATTTGGGTGACGAAACATTTTGGGATAACAATATGGACGTGGTGGTTTTTTTTAACGGAAAAATATTTGTGTAAAGCATCGAACGAATCCAAAACGTATTTCGGATTTTTTGTTTGTCATGCATAACACCTTAAGAACAGAAACTGGAAGTGTATAACGTTGTAAATTTTTGTTATAAGCATTTGATTTAAGTCAACATTGAGGTAAGCGTGTCGGTTATACGAAATTCAGTTTTTTGATGACTCCTGTCAAAGCTTAAATAATGGCATAAATCTATTCTACAGCAAAGTGTCAGCTGCAATCGATATTTTAATTATCCAAATAATGTGCTACGTGTAATTATAATTATTTCCGATTTTTTTTTATTTGTGGCTCAATTTCATTTATTTTCGTTGACTTAAACTGAATGTGCACACCATTTTGTTCAATTGAATGTTGAAATGAAATTGAGTTTTTGTTTTGCTGTTGCATATTTTTTTTCAAATTCTTACAATTAAAATATCCCATTCTCGATTCGTTTTTAATTTCTTTTCATATTTTCAACCGGAAAGTATAAAAAGGAACGATTTAAATTGGAACTTCTTCCGTCGCGCGTGACAGCTATATTTCAGCATTGCCGAAATAACGGAAAATTTATTCCACTGTGGTTTATTTCGACAATGTACGTCTTATAATGGGATAAAATCACTGTAATAATAATTGGGTGAAATGTGAACCTGAAGTAATGGTTCGCCCACGACGGAGGATTTCATGTACCTGTCAACCACAACTACTGTAGTGTTCCAGTCAGCCAAAACTAATGATAGCAAAATCGTCGTGTCGAAATCAGCTGTTGATCAAATGTTGCGTGTTTATAAAATGTAAGATAAAATACATGCATTATCATGTAAAACCTGGAGACGTCGCCATGTTGTTATCGGCTGTATATCCAATGTTGCGTTACAGTAAAATGCTATATATATTACATGAACAATCATTTAAAACCTAAAGACGCAAACACGGATGTCTAAATGTACACTTCGAAGCCCCAACGCGATAGGATTTATGCCTTGATATATTTTTCGTTTCAAGGAAGTCTCTTCTTAGTCTCATCTTCTGAGCCCACGTATTTATTCGCCACTTTAACAAGCGACACAAAGGTATGATAATGCTATGGTGCATGTCTGCGTCTTGGCCACACTTTATTACATCCGTACACTTTCCGGATGTTTCATCATTGAAATGCAAATGTGAACGATTAAGTGTATTTCCAAACATTACGAGTATAATATCCTGTTTTGAAAAGAGACATTAAATCATAAAGATACAACCGATAACACCACAAATGTGTTTTTTTATAGTACTTGAGTCGTGGCAATGCCCGGTGTTTACAACCGCCGTTAAAGAACTTAAATCAATAAATGAATGTGATATCAGACATGGATCAATACGAAGTTGCACAGTTTAATACCATATATGTTTATCTATACATTTATTTATTTCACCTCCGACCGGTATAAATTTCTGCGCAGGCCATTGCCATCGCACTTAAATCTTATAGAACACTTCGACCTGCTTGTGCTATTCGATATCATTCACACAAATCATAAATATACACTCTCAATGCATAAATTTTCAGTTTAATGCATCAGATGCATTAAATTATATATTTAAAACCAGACTTGAAAATGGCCATTAACATTTTTAAGAAATGACAACCCATTTCGGAACGTTTTTTATTTGAGTTGCGCCCAGGGTAAACGTACTTTATAACGTGTGCGTAAAGTGTCGTCCCAGATTAGCCTGTGTAGTCCGGCATAGTTTCCATGAGCACACTTCCCGCTTGTCACGGGGGATAGACATTATGTACTTAAATTTCCCGCCGTTCTCGGGGGAACCTGTATAATACAAATGATCCCAGCCTTTACATTGTTATGCCAAACCTTTAAGATAATAAATTGAGCAGTTAAACTTGTTGGCGTTTTTCGTTGAATAACAAGTAGACATTTAAAATAGATTACATCCATATAATCAGACATATTTTTTGAACATGATATTGATGTTAAATTAATCATTTTAATTGCGATTAAATCTACTTAATTTACACAAATGTGTCGTGTTCTGAGAAAACTGGGCAAAATGCTTGTGCGTAAAGTGTCGTCCCAGATTAGCCTGTGCAGTCCGCACTGGCTAATCAGGGACGACACTTTCCGCCTAAACTGGATTTTCGCTAAGAAGAGACATCATGTAAACGAAAAATTCCATAAAAGCGGAAATTGTCGTCCCTGATTAGCCTGTGCGGACTGCACAGGCTAATCTGGGATGACAATTTACGCACAAGCATTTTACCCAGTTTTCTCAGAACACGACACATATGTTGAAAAATTGTTACATTTGTCAGACTGTAAGTTAATTTCATAGACCATGCAATGCTAGAGTTGGAATTTCTGATTATTAACCCATTTATGCCTAGTGAACTCTCCCATCCTTCGAAATTGGACCAATTTATTTCCAAAATTAGGGATGTCTAGTATATTTATTTATATATTTAGAATATTTCTTACAGAAATTCCTTTAAGCAAACAGCGCAGACTCTAATGAGACGCCGCATCATGCGGCGTCTCATCTGGGTCTACGATGTTTGCCAAGGCCTTTTTTCTAGACGCTAGGCATAAATGGGTTAACATTACCTACCTGTGCAGCTCAATTTTTGTCTTCCTTTGGACCTAAAGTTAACTTCAATGATCGAACATCTTTTGCGTTACATAGAAAAAGCATATACAAGAAACTTAATACTCATGATTGCATGATATTTATATCGCATAAACGCAATTATTATGAGCTTCGTACTGAGAAAATGGGGCTTAATGCCTGTGCGTAAAGTGTCGCCCAAGATTTGCTTGTGAAGATCGAACAATCTAATTAGGGACGAAATTTTCCGCCGACATTGTTTTTTTTGTTAAGAAGAGACTTCCTTGAAACCGAAAATTCAACATGAGCGGAAAGTGTCGTCTCTGATTTGCCTGTGCGGTCTGCACAGGATAATGTGATACGACACTTTACGCACATGCATTAAGCCCGGTTTTTCCAGTTAGTTGGTCTTGCTGGGATTTAAACAGACTGAAGAAAAATAATGGTCAAAGCGGCATAACACTTGACAAACGATTTCATTGTTCACGTTGATATTAAAGACTCAAGTTCAAACTCAAGACACATACGACATCGCGAGGCAAGCTTTTGGCTGAATTGTTATTTTTACATTACTATTCTCACGCTTTGAATAGGTGTTCATTCGTATAGAAAAAAAAATACACTACCGATCCACCCACGCAAGTTCACATTTCAGATTAAAATCTCAACGGATGCAGATGAATAGGTATGTTTTGTAGTTTTCTATTATTGACGGGTAAGTGGGTTGATTATTGTCACGACATAGGTTACACTAGGGTAAGTTTTACGTCAAAGATGATTCTCAAGTTGCAAACACTACGTTACGACTTACATTCAGTAGTGCATGTAATTGAATATTACTTTCTAGCTAAGCCGAACTGGATTTCAACACGTACTTCAATCTACAAATAAAATATAAACCATTTGCTATTATAAGAGATTTAATTGGGAAAAGTGTGTACTAGACCTGAGACCTTCCATACACTTCACATAATGAGGCTATTCTAAAACGATTCGTTCTGTTGAAATGTTACCGAAAAGGATGCATCTGGTCGCAATTTATTTTATTACGATATCATGGGTAGTTGGAGTACAGTCTTAACCCTTTGCATGCTGGGAAATTTGTCGTCTGCTAAAATGCTGAATTTCTAAAATTAGCATTTTCATCGATTTTTTTCAAAGAATACTGTAAGAATAGCAAACAGTTTGGATCCTGATGAGACGCCACGTTCTGTGGCGTCTCATCTGGATCCAAACTGTTTGCAAAGGCCTTCAAAATCCGGTTCCAGCGCGTAAAGGGTAAATTCGACAGATGTTTGAACGGTTTAAACTACTTAGGTGTTTTTGGCATTTTGAGAAACTCAAAAGTAGTCCGTCCCGCGAACTGTGACGTTGTTGTTCAATAATCTAAGAGACACCAGCGCTTTGTGTTGCATATTGTATAAACTCGCAGTATTTGCTCTCGTTTTCTAATTAGTAACTTTGTAAGTAAGCTTTACAGTGGATATTTTAAATGAAAACTATATCTATGGCTTTCGGTAAAATCGACAGACAGCGTGTGATAAAATATCTGCATGAAACATATACGATGATTGACGATTCCAAACGTTGTAATATACGAGTATGTATCATAAATATGTGCGCCAAAGAATTGTTGCAAACGTGAACAAAATATACCATGGATTTGTTCGTCAGTTGGCAGTCGATTATATTGGATGACAAAGCATGCAGTCGGTCACCTTTGTGCTTTTATGGATAGCCTTGATAACCCGACATGATATATGCCTAGTTAAACGCTGTTCATGTTGTCATTGATTAGAGTACAGTTGGCTCAATCCAGCGGGATTGCATGTCTGCAAAATTTAACTCAAACTCATATACATTGCATTATACATAAAGTATAGTACTTTCATAACGGATGATGTATAGAAGCCTTTAGAACAAGTCATTTTCATTGAAATTTAAAAGTTCAACTCGTATGTTAAAATTCGTGAATCGCTCTTTATCTGTTCTCAAACAGTTATTTGATGAATTAACAAAAATGACTTAGCTAGCGAATTTAAATTTCTTAAACTATGAGGCAAACATCAATAGTTCTGTCGATGCCCATATTAAGAAATTAAATTTAAGTACGATAAGAGCGCGAGGCAATTAACGAACTCCATAAAGGCGACAACCATATGTACCTATTTATTTTGGGGCGTTTGAGTGTGATTCAATTGCCAAAAAAAACGATATAGTTTATCAGTAAATCAGTCAATAATGTAATGTTCTTTGCGCAGTCAAGCTGTTTTCGGATAAAAAAAGACACAAGTGTTTGTCGACATTAGTCGTGTTTAATATCAATGCATGCATGGCAACAACGGAACACATCTGATGATAATATCTTAATATTGTATGTCACTTGTCACTTTTGTCTAAACAAGAGGCCCATGAGGGCCTGAATCGCTCTACTGGCTGGAATGTCAATGGAAAGGAAAGTCAACATGCAAGGGAATACTGAAAACACAAATCCTTTCATCCTTGCCAAATGAATTATCAGATGGCTTATATTTTATTTAATTTATTTTATTTTAAATTAATAATTGCAACCAATTAAACAACCTACTTAAACGCCTCGGACCAATACAAATTCAAGGGGAGATAATTCTGGACTTTTTACTCTGATGTTACCCATTTTCAATAGGGTGCGAGTCCTCATTAATATAAAGACACTGAACAAGTTTGAAAAGAATCAGATGAAAACTGTGGAGTTTATCGCGTAAACAAGAAAAAGTCTTACGCACGCAC